>WBMY01005591.1:15726-95370 GCA_013397315.1 Donacobius atricapilla | reverse complement strand
TGTGTTGCAAAAGGGCAAAATCTGATTTGCAGCCCGGGAACAAAACCCTCTTGGAGCATGAAACTGCCCACTGAAAGGCATGGGCCTAAATTTGGGTGTTTTATCCCTGAAGACAATCAAGCACAGGAAGGTTTGTAAAAGGAACAGGCAACATCACCTGCCTCAGACCCAAAAGGTTGGTCTGGGAAGAGGGAATTCTGCCTCCAGCTTTTCTCTTGGAGCTGCAGGAATGGCTCTGAGTGACATCTGAACTGCCCTGATGAGAATGTGGGCATCTCGTGGAGTTTTGAATGTCAGGACGAGCTACTTAAAACTCCATTTGGAACTTAAAACAGAGAGATTGATTTTCTGATGAAGCCCATGGGGATGCTCCTCAACCGAGTTAAATGAAAAGGAAATAAATTTGGAGGAAATTAAATTGAGAAGGAATCTTCGCCCTTTTTTTCCCAGTCTGTTTCACATTTTCCTCCATTTTCTGTGGCCCTTTTGCAAACAACAATGCCACCCTGTGCATGGCAGCTCCGAGCTGTCTCCCACAGCTGGGTGCAGCTGCACCACTGGAGAGGAGATGCAGCAGCACCTTGCAAGCACCTCGCATCCCTTGTCCCGCAGCTGTGATATTGGAAATGCCCATGGATGTACCCTCTTCCTCACAGCTCCCATAATGCCAGCCATCAACTGGGCGAGGACATTAAATCAGGAGAAAGGAAAAAAAAAAAAGAGGAATAAAAACAACAGACCTGGGAATATACGCATTAAGCATTCTATTGTGCTTGCCCCAAAATTATATTCTTGGGAATTTACGCAACATTTTATTACTTGCTGTATTTAAAAATATATACTTCATCCAACTCTTCTTTACACAGTGGTGCTGCTAAAGTTTTAGCATATTTTATGTGTTCAAATAAACTCCAGAGCATGGCTTGCAATGTTAAGGCAAAGGCAGCAATTTATTGGCAGAACTCGATTTCACACTCGTGGTCTGTACCCAGAGCCTGACATTGCTCTGTTTGCTCCTTGTAAACCTTAGAACTTTTCCAATGAGCACAGAAATCGTGTTTCACATCTGGGCTAGGACTTAAACCAAGGCGGAATATCAGAAGTAGCCATGAGAGCAGGAGTTCAGGTTCTGAAGGCATGACTAAACCTAAGAATTTCTAACAGAAATGGTTAAAAAGCGTGTAACTGTCGCTGGTTCAGGCCAGCCGGGCAGAGGGGTGAGCATTTTGACAGCCTGGCATCTCCACGAGCTGCCTCAGACTCCAGCTCCGCCATCTACAACCTCTATAGCAACAGCAGGACCTCTTTTCCAACAGAAATGTTGAGGTTGGAAAGGCGTTGTCTCAATTTTCTTTAAGAAATTGTTGATGAGTATTTCAAGCTGTTCTTCAAACGCTCAGGGAAAAGGACATCTTCCACCTCATGTGGTCACTTGGCTGGTCTGGACTAAATAGCCACTCCATGGGGTTGTTTTTGTTTTTGTTTTTTTTTCCAGAAACATGGTAAAATTCTGCCTTTCTGGGGGATTTCTGCTTGCAATGATGTTTGCTCTGCCTATGCCTGAGAAAAAGGGGCCCTGTGGTCACCGCTGGAGCCCCGACATGGAGCCACACCAGGCACACTCACACCCTCTGCAGGCACAGCCACAGCCCAAACACTCCGAGCCAAGCCAGAAGAGTAAAACTTGCTGCCATCTCCGAGTTAGAAAAGTGAATTCAATCTTCAGCTGTCAGCTCAAATTTTCCCCACTATTTCATGGGACAGCCTTATTTTCCCATAGGAAAAAAGCTATGGGCGGCCAGCAAACCTCGGTAAGGAGTTGTTTTGTTTGCTTTTGCAAGACTATCAACAAACCAAACTATGCAGGCTCGTCTTTAATTGGGAAAATTTTCCTATCATGCATTTTCCCGCTCCAGAGAAACCAGGCCACCGAATGTGAACTGTGAGGGTTTGTAGGATTTGTCCTTTGCATGCTGTTAAGCTCTCCCCAGGTTTTAAACCAACTGCCACTGCAGCTGCACACTGGCACAATTCCCGTGGAAAACCCCCAGAGATGGAGGAAATTTCAGCTGGGTGTTTTCTCCATGCCAGTGACAGGGCGGGTTATCAATTGAAGAGGGCAAGAAAGAGCAGGAGGAAAAACGATCTGGTTGTCCTTCATCACACAACTCCTAGAGCCAGGGCCTGTGGTTAGACCCAGAACAAACAAACAGCATCTAAAGGTTGAGAAAACAAAGCCGAAAACCGCACGTGGGACTTTTTCCCCTCTTGCACAGGCCGGATGGATGGAAGGGTTGCTCCAGCCATGTGGTTGGACTCAGTGGGACCGTGCTGGGGCATGGGAGGGGGAGGAAAACACACTGAGAAGCACCCTGAAAACACAGCAGAGGCATTTCCGTGTGCGTCAGGCTGCTCGGAAGGCAGCACTGTTCCAGGCACGGCGTTAAACCAGGCACGGCAGAGGAGGCTCCAGCTGCTGGTGGAACGGTCTGAGCTGGAAGGGACCTCGAACACATGTCTTGTCCTCAGCAGGGACATCTCTGAGATCAGGTCAAGCTGGCAGAGGGAGCCTTCTGAGGGATTTTCCTGGTTTTTATGGGAAGAGAAATGCAAATAACTCAGAGCATGACCTCTGCCCATGCCCGATGGGTGGCTGTCCCTTCCTCAGGGCCAGGGTCGGTGTTGGTACTGCTGGAAACCAAAACTTCACAATGTGGTTTAGTGGGCATGGTGGCATTTGCTTGACTTGACGACCTCAGTGATCTCATCTGACCTCTCCTATGACGAAAGGCTGAGAGAATTGGGATTGTTCAGCCTGGAGAAGTTTCTGGGTGACCTAATTGTCCCCTTCCAGTACCTGAAGGGAGCTACAAGGAAGATGGAGAGAGATGTTTTACAGGGGCCTGGAGTGACAGGATGAGGGAGCAGGGTTAGATGGGATTAAGGGAAGGAATTCTTCCCTGCGAGGGTGGGGTGCCCAGAGCAGCTGTGGCTGCCCCTGGATCCCTGGCAGCGCCCAAGGCCAGGCTGGACACTGGGGCTGGAGCAGCCTGGGGCAGTGGGAGGTGTCCCATGGCAGGGATTTGAAACAGGATAATCTTTCAGGTCCCTTCCAAGCCAGGCCATTCCACGATTCTGAGTACAGCCAGGGCTGGTGTGGCTTCCTTGGCTCCTGCCCTCCGTGCTGATGGCTCTGGGTACAGAGGGAACAAACACAGCGGGAATTGCCAACCCCAGGCTCATGCCGCTGCGCAGGAAGGAAGGTGCTGTTCCACAAATATTCATTTTATCTTGTTCTAAAAGATATTTTGTTCTTAATAGTACATGCTATCACCATGGAAATAGGCAGGCAAAGACAAAAATATGCATTTCCAGCAGTTTTAGGGAGTTCCATGCTCCCTAAAATGAGGCTACTTTCTGCTATAACGTAAGATTTTACAGCCTCCTGAAGGAAGTAGTGGACTTTTATTTTGGATGGCCCATGAGACCGGCTGGAGCAGGAAAATGAAGATTCCTTTTTAGGGGAACTTCCTACAGATGCTTTGGAAAAGCAGCATAAAAAATACATGATTTTACCAGGACAAACCCAACTCCTTCCATTAGAAAGTTTTGAGGGGTAGGCAGAAAAGCAATTGTCTAGTCCAGCCTTGCAGAAACATCTGTGACCAAGCTGTGTTTTGGCCTTTCAATTTTCAGTTAACTGCAGAAACCTTCATTTTTAGCCCCGCTGACACAATTTCAGCACTTTAAACCATAATTTTGTGCTGTGTAGCTACTGCGATACAGCCAGATTTCCTTCCAGAGCGGGCCACAAAGTCACCAAAGGGCTGACTTTAATTAAGAGCGAGTTCAGAAATACGATTATATATGAAGGTACATGGAAGCCAGAGAGCAAAGATGCAGAAAGTTCAAGGCCCAAGTGCTGGTGCTGGGAGATGAGCAGCAGCTTGCTGCAGGCAGGTATTAGTTTTCATGAAAGTGCTGGAGAAATCCCCGAGGCTGTCAGGGCGCTTGTACGGGGAAGGAGCCGAAGTTACAGTAGGGGAAAAACTTCTGATATGGGATTTCCAAACACAGCAGGCTGGTGCCCTGCTATGGTTTTCCAAATTGGGCACCAAATCTCCCCACCTAAATGCCTTAATTGTTTTCCCAGGGAAAGTAACAGAAGGTAATCAGTACCTCCAACTGCACAAACCTCATGTTATCTTTATTAAAACAAGCCACAGAATTACCTACATTGTACGCCTGCAAAGATTTTTTGACAGATCCAGAGATGAGCATGTGTTAAAATAATCATCTAGGAAAAAAAATAAAAAAAAATAAAGCTCAGAATATCAGAAACGTCAGCTGCTTTTTTGAATTATTGCTCCTAGGCAATACTAAGAAAAACACAGTCCAGAAAACTTCCCGGCACTGATACAGAAACCCGAAGAAATTATTAAAAAACGGCCACATCGCCGACGGACAGAATTAAGCGTCGGGAAAGCCTGATGTTTAGCCACGGGCTCACATTTTCCCCCGTGCAGATGTTGCAGTGAGGGCGGTGTCAACAGCTTGATCCCTTTGTCCCCGCGTTGGGAAGGACGGCAGCTCCGCGGATCGCTCGGAGGGCGCGGGCCCAGCTGCGGTGCACATGAGTTCAAGCTCCTGCCCGGGCCTCATGTTTCAGCATGACCTCAGCTTCCTGTGCTGAATGGGAACCAACGCGAGCGAGCACTTGTAAAACTGTTTTTGAAGAGTGGAGTTATGAAGAGGTGCTGCGGTGTCAAACATCTGTTCCATCCATTACGCTCAAATAGCGGCGCTGACTGTACAGTAGGGCAAGAGCCGTCAATAAATTAAAATCCTCTCATGGCCAAGCTCTCCTGGCTCTCTCCAGCCGCCTGGCTCTTGTGCCAATTTGAACCATGAAAGAAAGAAGCTAAATAAGAGAACGAGGCTGTTGTTTGTTTGGTGATTAGGGGTTTCTTATGATCGTTTTTAGGGCAAGCGACTTGCGGGTTTGTTGGTCAATTAATATTTCTAAGCACTCACAGCCCAGACTCAAATTTCAACCTACGTTAAAAAATAATTTTGCTTCTATTGTGAGTTTTGGTTCAAGTGATAGTGGGAGAAAATAACAAACATGGTTTTTTGAAAGCTGTACAGTTCACAGATGGATAAATACTGAAATTCTATATTTGTGATTTCTGGAACCCAATACAGTTAATTAAATTAAGATATGTCCTGTAACCGCACCACATATCTCTTGTCAAATTGGCATGTACGTTAATTACCTCAGGAAAAATACATGTTAGCTTAATGGGGTGGCTGCTTGTTGTGATAAAATATAAATTGTGTTCCAGACAAGATACATTGTGCAAAATAAGCAAAATCATAAAAGCAGTGATCTATTTATAGCCGGGGGGTTGGGGGTCTGGGAACTAAAATATCAACCCAGGCAGTCTGAGAAAATGTTCAGAGGCTGCAAAGTTGTTTACCTCAGGGTTATTGGTTCAGATCTTGCTGGGATTAGTCATGTTCATCAGAAGCTGCTGCCACCAAAGGGATCTGCCGTGGTCAGCACGGAATGGGCTGCAGGGATGTGACCCCTGGCCAAAATACCGGTGGTGATGGGAGTGCGTGGTCCTCCCCAGCCTGGAAACCTTCCCTGTTTTCTCCGGTCCCTCTTCAAGAAATGTGAATCCAAACGTGAATCCAAAGAAAACCTTTGGTCCCCTGACTCAGGTGCTGATACCATGGCACAACCTGGTTTGGGTCCTCTGCCTTTCTTTCAGCTATGGATGTAGGGAAAAAAAAAAAAAAAAAAGAATGTGAGAAAGAGAAATGTGTAGGAACAAATCAAAACATCACCCAGCAGTTTAAAGAGAAAAATGGGGGCACTGCTGGTCCTTGTTGGGAGTGGTTTTGGGAAGGAATGATGAAGCCTTTGAGCTTGAAGGTATCAGCATGAATGACCAGAATGTTCCTATGAGCCACACTGAATGCTGTCCAAGATATTTTTACCTCCCAGATGTGTTGTGTCATTCATACCCCCTTCCTAATTATCTCAGCTTTAATGCCATGCTAAAATGACCATCTTGCCCTTGGACCGTGTGTGACGTCATCACCTCTCCCTTCCCTTTGCTCTCCACAGGCGGAGAAACATACACATTTTCATCACAAAATCAGCAGCAAAATGCCAATTATCATGTGAGTTTCACAGCATCTTTAATCCCACATGGAGGCCAGGCCTCCCACCTGTCTGCAAAATGCATCATCCCAAGCAATTCAACTTCCTGACCCATCAACGTGATGGAAGGAAGAGGATCTTTTTCCATTTTGTGGCCAAAAGCCTCTACAAATTTCTAAAAGTTCATCCACAAGATCCATAATTAGGCATTGCAATTGCATGTCCACATACGGGGAAAAAATTTAAACTAAAGGAGATTTTGGCTTTAGTGGACTCTGTTTCACATAATACAACATAACCTCTTGGGAGTCAGCACTCAGCATCAGGGATCTGGTTCAGCTGCAAAAGTAGCCTCTTGTAAAAAAAGTCAGACGTGTTTTTGTGGCTGCAGTTAACAACGAATCCAAAAAGAATCATCTCATGAAAAATACTTGACTAGAAAGTGTGATAAATATAATATACTCCCTGCATGGCTGTGGAAGTCATGGGATTCTGACAGAGCAGGGCATGAATTTAGAGATAACAAATGGAGAAGTGTCTGAATATTTCAGCAGCCTTCCTCTTAGCCTGCTGGTGAAGATGGCCCACAAAGAAATCTGTTCAGCCTTTGAAATTCTCTGCAAACTCATTCCTTTCGTGAACATAAAGATTTAAATCTTACAGTTGGAACCTGCACCATGAAAGTCAGAGACAATAAAAATCCTGACTTTTCCGAAGTGATTTAGGGATTTGCACATCTTCTTCTGGTGCAAACTGGAATCATTCCACTGACTGACTGGTTTGATGAGGAATCCTGTAAAAGAACAAGCGAAAGACAAACATGAAGCAAAACAAAACTAGAAATTCTTGGCACTTGGGGATTTGTGTTGGCCAAATGACGAGACTGAATCCCAGAATCTCTGTTTGGAAAGGATATGAAGTCATTGTTCAAATGTGCACATAAACTGGATCTAGAAGGATAAGATAAAAAAAATTTACAGAGTTCAGTCTCATAAAACTATCAATTATACAGGACTGTTTGTGTCCATTTCTGTAAACTTTTCTGTAGACCAAATGTTTTCTTTTACTTCTGGGTAGACCATGGAGCTGGCATAAAATCTGGAAGGGACCAAAGATCTGCTTAGCAAACATTTTGTGGCTTCATTCACAGAGCAGTTGCTGTAGGAGCAGCGGGGTTGGCTGCAGTGAAATAAGTGCATGAATTGATTTTATGAATCCATCTGCATTTTGCAGACGAATCCTCTTGCCATTCTTTGAAAGCAGTGCTTGGAGTGTCAGGAAAGTGGATTTTCTTCTTCTGGGACCATGCAACGTCTCCGCTTTTCTGGTACTTATTTTAATTCAAGTTAGATGAGCTACATGCAGGCTGAAGTGTCTCTGGGTGCAGCATCTTCCTGCACTTAGACAGGGATGTGATTTGTGTCTCACATTCCTCTGGTTAAACTGAAAAAAAGTTATTCAAACGCCGACTTTAAAGATTTTTTTGATTGTTCTGTGTAATCCACACAGCATAAGGTTGAAAGGTGCAGAATATAAGATACGGAATCCAGCATTTGCCAAGGCTGGACATGGTGAGCTGCTTACCAGAGGGTGTGGGACATTCCTGGTGCTGTGGGAGAGGAGCTGGGCAGTGGCGGAGTGCCATTAAATTCTAGTTTAAATCACACAAGAACAGTTTGCACATCACCCTCATGGAATCATGGAATGGTTTGGGTTGGAAGCGACCATAAGGACCCTCCAGCTCCATGGCCAGGGACACCTTCCATGAGACCCGGATGCTCCAAGCCCCATCCAGCCTGGCCTTGAGCATTTCCAGGAAAGAGGAATTCAGCAACCTGACCCAGTGGGTGTCCATCTCTATTTTCTGAGTGATCCGGTTTAATTTTCTAGGAAGTGGGATATTATGGGATGGTTAAAGCTGATGGATAGCCAATTTTCTACCTAGACCTGGTGTGTCTCTACTACAAAATATTCAATTACATTGGAATATATTTTCATGATCTTTAGGATGCAGTCATGGAAATATCTCAGAAGGTAGAGTGGTTTTGTTGCCTGAACTCTGCCCCTTAAAAGAACAAAACAAAGGGGAAATCTGAGGTTTTGTCCCAAATCTATCAGAATTCTTTCCCGTGCCAAACTGGGTTGGAAACTCATGAGAACATCTGTGCTGGGAGACTTCTGAGCTTCCTGCTCCAGCTCCTGTTGGAAGCGTCACAAGCACTTCCACAGCTTTTCATGGGGTATTTCAACATCCCTGCTGCCACATTCAGCCAGGAGAGAGATGCTCAAAAACACAGAAGGGGATGGAAAGAAACACAGGGATTTTTTTTGTACAGGTCCTTTATTTATCATTTAATTTGCATTTTTGTTAGGATAGCAGTAAATACTCCGAGTTTGAGTGCTAAGTGGCATTATCATCATTTCAATTTCACTTCCACCTTTTCTTTGCACAAACCATCCGTGCTCGCAAGGCACCTCCTGGATGCCTCTTCCCAGCATTAAAAAAAAGCAGTTTTAAGGCAATCACACAGCCGGGAAAATGGAGCGAGATCCTGCAGATAAACTCCCAGCGCAGGAAAAGTTGAGCTCTGCCCCAGCCCTTCATTCCCATGGTTTTTAAGACCACGAGTGGTTTTTTGAGGAGCCACGGGCAGGGTGGGGTTGGTGGCACCCACTGGAAAAGGCTCCGTGATACCTCCCAGGTGCCAGAGGGAGGGGAAAGGGAAAGGTCCGGTGCAGCCAGATGAGCAGCCGGCAGAATGAAAGGTCAGCAATTTGTCAGGTTAAACAAACCTCTCAGAGCCTCCCATTTGTTATTTGAAGGCTTGACAAGTTATGGAAAAGCATTTTAATTAACAACTCTCCGATTTTAAAATAAAAATCAATAAGGCGCACTATTTCCTTAAGCGGTGTCCAGAGTTCTCCCCCAAAGTTCCAGTCTGACAGATTTCCATTAGGTTTATTGGCCTGAGATGATGTGATTTTGTTTTAATATGAAGAATTAATAAAAGATATATGAACTTATATTTATATAACCCAGTACAAAAGGGTCAGTGCATTTCCCACTCTAATTTTCTTCACAGCTTAGATTTAAATGAATTTGATTCTTCAAGGAAAAACATCATGACATAAAGACATAACCCCCGCATTCTTTGACTCCCATCACCCTCATTCACCAAAAAGAGAGGGGAAAAAAGAGAAAGGAAAGGGAAAAGTAAAACTCAGACTCTCTTAATTTGTATTGACTTCATTATTCTCTAGATAAAAGGCTACTCAACCTAAATGAGGACGCTGAGTTCAAACTTTTAGAGAATTCACATATTTACATCAATTTTTAAAGGGTTTTATAACTAATGAACTCAGATTTCTTTTGGCATGGCATAAAATCCATTTGTACAGTTTTTAATTAAGAATGCAGCCTATGCAATTAAAATTAAGGGTAGAGACTTCATCAGATGTCCTGTGAGAACCGCAGTCGAAAAAATTATGTTAATGCTGGATGTCCTAAAAGCGTTCTCTGAATGTTGGAAACACTTTGTGAGGAATTATTTCTGCTATACAATAAGGACTTATTTAAAGTTGAGAATTAGGAGCTTTTAATTTTGGAGTGTTAGGAACTTATTTATCACTAATCACTTTGGCATTTGTCATAGTACTTTTGAAGCAAATGGTGATCATTTGAAACTNTATATATACACATATATACTGAGACATGCACATAATCTATAATGCAAATACTGCAGATGTAGCCAAGGGAATCCCTAATGCGAATTTTAATATTTAAAGTGACAAGAGCCATTATTGGGAATATTAAGAAACTTCTTTGTTGAAATGATTAAGATGACACTTGAAATAATGACTGAAAGTTATAAATAACTCATTTCAAAGTCGCATAAGCTATATAGGAAAATTAAGTTTGATAGAAGGGGAAGGTGTTAAAATGAGCTCCCTAGAAAACAGTTTTCTCTGTAGGAAGTGATGCAGCAAGATCAGTGGTGGGATGGGTTTTCTCATTTGCCAAACTCTCTGCATCAGCCTGGAAACAGCTCCTTCAGTGATGAGTTTAATTGTGTTCTTCAGAGTGGGAGATGCTCAAGGAGGAATACGGAGAGTGAGCGGAAAGTGTGTGTGAGGAGGATAATACCACCACAAAAGAAAGACATGATCCATTCCTGTGGAATTCCAGCCTCTTCCTTCACACTGGGTGCAGGGATTTGCTTTTCTTCCCTCTCCCCGCTTTCCCTTTTTCTTTTCAACATGGCTTAATGCAATAAAAATGTTTTATATTTAGAAGAGTAACAAGGGAGCTGAGGCTTAGCTTTGGAAGGCGAGCCAAATTTCATAAGGATTTTAAAGTGTAGAGTAAGAAGGTTTGGCTCGCAGGAGAAGTCATTTCCAAGCCAAACTCCTGACAGGAATAAATGTGCAAAGAGGAGAGGGGGACACAGGTTTTGGGGAGGAAAGGGGCTGGTGATGGATGCGAACCAGGCAGGAAGGAGCAAAGGATGCAGTGGCCATGACTCACGCTGGGATGGGCAGCCACTCACTCAGTGGTGGCCATGTGAAAAGTATTTCGTAAAACAAACAGAATAAGCCTGAAATCCATGGATTCTAATACTTGAATTCAACAGGTTTTTAAGCGTGGGTGTAGGGTAGAATAAGGTGCTTCTCGCTCAAGGGAGAGGTCACCAAAATTCAGCTGCTGTTCTCAGCTTGATGAGCCTTGTAGCCTCAGCTCTGTTACTCAAAGCTCATAAAAAAAAAAAAAAAAAAACCAGTTTTAATCTTTTTTTTTTTTTTTAGCAAGCGAACATTAGTCAAAAAGGGAAAAAGATGCTCACAACTGAGTTATAGGTGGCTCTTATCTGTAGAGAGGCCAGTCAACAGCTCCCAGCTAAATCATAAATAGCAAAACGCTTACATAGCATCCACCCCGGAGGTAATTCGCCTCTAATTTACATCGGGTCTACATCATTGGAGTTTTTCATTTTCACTGGAGCTGCTCGATATTTACTTGCTTATGAATCAGAGCAGAATCAGGCCCCCAAATAGCTGCCTATGGCCAAAGATAACATTCTGGCCACAAACCTCATTTTTGTTCTTTCTTCCACCCACAAGCCAATAAAATTACACAAGACCTGGACCTGAGAGGCCCCCAGATCCGGGCCAAAAATAAATACAAAAATACAATAAAATTTTAATGTGGGGGCCTCGTGCAATCTTGAACCAGTGCAGTATTTAACTGTATGAACAAAAGATGAAACAGCAGCCAAGAAATACATTTCACCTATAATTCCATAAGAACATAGGAAGAAAGAGCAAGGAAAAGGAGGAAAAATAATTCCATAAAATAGTAGTAATACCCAGAAACTTTAAAACACCCATAAAATTACAGTACTAAATTATTAGTGCCCATTTTAGATATTCTTTGAATTCGTCAGAAACTTTTGATGAAGGGCTGTCAAGAGCTTCAAAATGAAGGGAATAAAGTGAGGCCAAGGAAAAAAGAACTATTAAGAATATTAAAAGCAACGTGCCTGATCCACTGGTGGCAGTGCCTGGAAAGCCAAACGAGGCGCATCCTTAGGAATTTCTGGTCCTGACAGCAGCCTCACACCCCCAGTGGGAATTTCCTCCAGGAGAAGGGGTAGGTAGGGATGTGTGGGCTCCTCTGGCCACCCCCGAAGAAAAGATAAAAACCCTTTAGCACCAATCCGAGATTTCAAGTGCCAGGAGCATCTTAATCCAGCCTGAACTACCAAATCAACCCAGCCCAGTTCCTCCCAGCCAAAGCACTGGGAAAGCAGCAAAGGAGCACCAGTGCTGTGGCAATGTTTCATTCCCAAGTTCTGCACTATCGACCCCTCAGGCTCCCCTGGCTTGCCCAGAGCTGGCTGAAACTCTGAGAATTTAAGGAAAGTAGAGATGCAGTACAAAAAAAGCCTGGGGTTGATAAGGAAAATGCAGAATTAGGTCTTTTTCTTTCTAATTAAGTCTGTAGGAGCTGCCGCCAAACTGGAAGGGTTATTGGCCTTATCGGGGCCAGTTTCTCCAAAGGAATGAGCAGGTCTGCTGTGATTCGCCTTCAGGAAAGTTCCCTGCGAAAGTGCAATAGTCAGAGCTTGTGTCATAAATATATGGAACTTAATGTAATGATTTATAATTTATAATTTATAATAGTCAGCTGGACGAGCTATTCTGACTCCTCTTCAGATCTTCCCCTTATTTGGCAGAGCACCAAAGGTTGTGTTTTGTTTCAGTGGGACTTTAAGCAGAACTTAAAATTATATCGGGCACTTGCTGATGGAAGCTCTTGAATTACTCCAATCTGATAATGAGAATATTAAAAAAATGTTTACATTTACCCAGACCCTTTTAATTGGCAAGTTCAGTTTGAAATTATATCAGAGTACATCTACCTATCTCTCTACATTTATATCTAAATATTTATATAATCACATAGATTAAAAATCATTTTTAGCATGAATGATGGGGTTTTTCACATTTTAGAGCTGCTGGATGTGCCATGATTTTGATCCTTCTCTGGGTTTTTGGATGGGACGGGCACGACGCTGGGATTCCTGTTTTATGTCAAATTTCCCTTTGGGTTGATGGACCTTTCGGACCCCTGTGCCTCAGTTTCTGGGGCTGGATCGTGGGCCAGCCAGCCCTGGGAAGGTGCTGGGAGCACTGGGATGAGCTGTTTGATGCAGCAGGGGGTGTTGCTCTCGCCGCTGCAGCCTCAGGTGGGTTTTCCCCCGGGGTTATTTGGCGATCGATAGTGCCTCCGATGGAAACAGAGGAATGAAAAAGCAGTGGGCAGAGGGGCTGGGTTTTTTCTGGCCTGGCTTCCCCATGTTTAGCTTGTGATCTATGGATGGAGGCAAATGTGCTGTCAAAAGCAGAGGGGACAGGAGAGCAGCGAGTGCTAAAGGTGACTACGTGCACTCCTGAAAAAGATATAGTGCAGCCTGAGCAGTCCCAGACTGTCCCATCAACTCCCTCTAAACCATGACCTGGAGAAATCACCTTCCAGCTGACAGGGGCTTAGGCAATATTTCAGAACCTGGTCAAGATTTTACAACACCAGATACTGTTTCATTCTCCCGGCTTTCTCTGACCGAAGAATTTTGAGCTGGGGCAAACTGTCAAGTATGCAGTGGTTTTGTGAAGCAGACAGCAAGCCAAAGAAAACTCTGCTGAGAACACCGCAGTTATTGATAAAGAGCCTGCCCAGCAGTAACGAGATGGACAAACGCTGTAAAAAGCAGGGGCTGGAGGGGAAGGGGCTTTGTCAGGGCTGATGCTGAGCAGCTTCCCAGCCACGGCTGTGGCCAGAGAGTCAAGCTTAACTTCAGAAAGGTGCTGGGGTTTCAGCGTAAAATCCTAAATCAGCACAGATGCAGGCTTGCTCCGAGACTTTTCCCATGCTGCCGCGTTTTCGTGTTCCCTGCCAAAGCCTGTGTTGCAACCTCTGGCATGCAAGTGTTGTAAGGTTGTTTTGGTTTTTATGAAACGCTGCGATAATCGTGAGCCAGATCTCATCGTGCAGCACTCTTGTGGCGCTTCAAGTTCAGTCATTCAGCAGAAGTTATGTATTTCTTCTACTGCTCAAATGAAATGCCTCGATTCCTCGTAATTATTTCTGACATTTCGGGAGGTAAATAACTCATAATTCTCTTGTGAAGGCAAGTGTGAGCTGCAGAAAGGTAAACACCATGACATTGCTACACCGCAGCCCTCAAAACAGGGATGGTGGGGTGTGCAAGGAGCGAGAGAGCAAAAAAAAATAAAAAATTTGCTACGGTTGGTGTGGCAACTAAAAGAGTTGGGCTGATTTCTCCTCTTCCAGATATCCAGAACTAAACATCAGGGGCAATTAAAAAATTGTGGTCTTTTGTAAATTACTCCCAGAAGAAATCTTGGAAATCTTTCATTTTAGTCCTTTCGGTCCGCTGAAGCATAACGCTATTATGAATGAACAAAAATACTAGAGAGAAAATTGAAATACAACAGTAATTAACAACATGAATATATCAAAAATCCAACCCAACGGGCGGGATGGGGCCATCAGACATTTTAACATGTGAGTGACGGGCAGGTAGGGCACCTTTGATGTCATTTTCCACCAAGGAGTGACTGAAAGATGAGCAATTCCTCCTGACAGAGGGATGTTCTCATCATTTCAGTCTAAAACCCCTGATATTCAAGGTGCCCATCTTGTTTACCTTCGAATAATAAGTAATAATTCTCATTTTAGGATCTTCTTTTCTGTTGCCATATGCTAAATGTCAACAAAGGATTATAGGAAAAAATCATTGGAAATGTGCAGCTATCACAAATAGAGATTTCCCTCTGGGTTCTCTAATACTTTACAGACAAATGTTAAAGATTTATTGCACATGAACATCAAACATGGTTTTACTACAGTTCTCATTTGGATCAAATTGACACATTTTACATTCATTTTAGCCTAATGAGATTCTTTCACTACACATTATATTCCAAGTGACCTCGTACATGAAATTTGTGGCATGGAACAAACCCACTGATATAACAAAGCCCTTTCCTGACCAACTTTTGGACTTTTTAGAAAAGAAAAGAAAGAGTTTAGCAAGGTCATGAGTCTTGCACATGCATTTATTCATCGGTGCTCAAGAAAAATTTAACACAAATACTGGGTAGATTATCACGTTTGGCCAAATTTCCATTTTCAGTGTTCACACCTCAGGAGTCTTCTGAACCTTGATTGCAATCTGAATATTCGACACTTTGGGTCCAATCCAAATATTTATATTTACACCTGAAATATCAACGGATTTCCAAAGAATTCCTGGCAGAATTTTGCCTCTGGTGGTCAGAATCAGGCCCCAAATAAGCAACAGAATCACAGCTGCTGGAATCTGACTTTTGAGAGCAGTTCACTGCAAAACCTTTTCCCGACAGTTTAACACAATACAAAATCTGCTTTTGCAGGAGTTTTTCAGTGGTTTAGAAAGAAAAAAAAAAAACCAAACAATTAAAAAAGATTTTTTCTTTTTTTTTTTTTTTTTTTGCTTATCAAAGCAATTAGCAATGGAATGTAAGTTTTTAACACGGTGCTGCAGTGTTGTACCAGGGAAAGGTAACAGATGACCTTGAAAGGAGGTGAAAGGAAACTAGAAAATGTTAATTAAAATTATTAGTGCTGTTTGAGGTGCTTATCTTGTTTACTGCTAAGGTGTTGCTCCCTTCTGCATAATTAGGGGTAATTTTACTTACTTTCAAGTCTGTAATTTTAAATATCACAAAGTTTTATCTTCCAACAAGAAGTAATTCATTATTGGTTTGTATGCGGCTGCTTGATGTTTTAATCAATATATGCAACTTCCACAAAGTCTGTTAGAATTTGTCAGGAGGTTTTATACATCTTTTATAGTGCAGGATTAGCCATGGTATATGAAGCTGAAATCCCATTTAGTAATGAAATTTAAACATAATTCTGTGTTTATGATGTGAAGATATATTTTGACTTGATCTGTCCTTTTACATTTCCCTTTATCCACGATTATTGGAGGACAATGATATCGGGAAAACAAACCACAGTGAAGTTAAATCCATTTGAACACAAAGAGTTACTGTCAGTTAATCCTAATAGAGACAATACCGATTTTTTAACTAAACTGCTTAAGAAATGAATATGTCTTGCATGCTTTCAATTTGTTTTAAATCCTAATATGCGGAGCTCTTTGCTGTTGTCCAATATTTGCATAAAATATTTAATCTTGTACTTTAAATTAATGATATTAAAGGTCTAAATGTTTGAAAAATGTTGTTGTCAGAACAATGTAATCTTTTCTCTCCAGACTTTCTTCATATAATTGTAGTGCCCTTATCCTAATATACTTGTAACCTTCCTCTGCATTGTCCTGCTTTGAATGTTCTCTTCCAGGACTTTCTTTATTTAGAGATTTCTACGCTTTATTTTATTTTTTTTTATATATATTAATAAGTGGGGCAGGGAAGTTCCTCTGCTCTCCAGGACACATGGCAGGGAGAAATATTCCCAAAATATCTCATGAGTCAAGGTCTGGACATCAGTGTGTGGGGCAGGAGCAAGGTGGGGGCTCATTTTTAATTTTGCTGCTGTGATAAAAATATTGCTGCTCTTTTATCTTCAGCAGAGCAATTAAAGCCATGCAGGGTACTTGAAACCCCGTAATTTTTAACCACTGGCATAGTAGGTAGGAAGAAGCCTACCATTGCCATGAGGCTTTAATTAAACCATAAAAAAATGGGAAAATGTCTTCAGGAGCACATATTAAAATAGGCAAGGAGCTTCAATTCATTTTCTTAAACTTACTGAATATTGAATAGGCGGAAAGTTTGCTGGCTTAATATCATAACAACTTAATGCAGACATTTTATTAAGGGAACAGACCCCTTTTTTGTTGTGTTTCTCCCAAGTAACTCAGTGATGCCTACCAAAGGGTTGTGCTGAGGCGGTACAATTAGGTTATTAATTAATTAAATCAAAGGAAGGCTGTGCCCTGTGACACACAGGAGGGCGGCTGGGCAGGGGCGTGGGACCGTGTCACCGGAGGGCACAGCCAGGCCGGTGGCCCCCATCTCCTCTCTGGGGCAAGGCAGGGAGCCTTGGTGACAGTGGGATTAATCCTGGGGAAAGAGATACGAAGAGAAGTTTCATTAACGGGGGAAATCAGGAAGAATTCAGGAAGGAATTGTTCCCTGGGAGCAGCTGCGGCTGCCCCTGGATCCCTGGCAGTGCCCAAGGCCAGGCTGGAACAACCTGGGGCAGCGGGAGGTGTCCCTGCTGTGGCAGAGGCGGCACTGGGTGGGCTTTGGGGTCCCTTCCGACAAAACCTTTCCATGACTTTAAGGAAGCAGGTGCCAGTGCTGGTGCCAGGATTGCACTCTTGAGGATGGGAAGAGCTTCGTGGCATTTGAGGTGCGCCCGGCCTCGTGAAAGGGATGCAGCCTGTTGTAATGAACCCACGCACGCACCAAAAGGCCGCTGGAAAAAGAACAGCAGCTCTTGGCAGCCCAGAGTGGTGCTGCAGAGCCTCCCAGCGCTCCAGGGCCTCCCAGCACCGGTACACGCAGGGATCTTGGGCAAAGGGGAAAACTCTGGGGGGCTGCAGCACCCTGGGAGGATGAGGAGCACCACGCTGACTGCTGGAATTCCTCAATTCCAGCCCCGCAGCCCCACGAGGTCTGCCTTCACTCTGAGTGCAGGTGCTGCTCCCCAACCACCTCTGCAGGAGGAGATGGAGCAACCCCGGGCAGCCTCCTCCAGGAGAGGGGAGCCGAGGGGCTGGCACTGCCAGGAAGGATGCCAGTGAAAGATGGCTCTGTCTCTATCTCTTTACAAGGTCTTTTAAGCATAATCTGTCCAATTATGAGGTGACGCCTAAATTATTTTTACTTTTAACCCAATAGCCAACCACCCGTGGCCCACAATGCAAATTTTTTCTACCCAATTACAAAAACCCACTCAGACCCATGGAGAAGAAGGTGAAGAAGAAGGACTGGCCTCTGCCCTAAAACCTCCATCTTGCTTTATATATATTACTGTATTCTAAACCCTTAAACTCTAAGTTTTGCACCCAGTGAGATCACACACTTCTATTCAAACTCCACACCCACAATCCCAGCGCTGTCACTCAATTTTGGGAGGCTCTACCACGGCCTCAGGTCAGTGCAGTGTTTGCTGGGGGGTGAGTGCCTGCCAGCACAGAAAGGCTGAAATTCTCATTCCAACAGATGCTCTGCCAGCAGCTTGGATCTCTGGGCTCCCCTCTGGCACTGGGAGGGCTGAGGTGGCACTGGGAGGGCTATGGTGGCACTGGGAGGGCTGTGGTGGCACTTGGAAGACTGTGGTGGTGGTGGCACTGTCAAGGCTGTGCTTTCACTGGTGCCTGCTCAGAAGCAGCAGCAAGAGCAGAGCAGAGACACTGAGGGAAAAAAAGGGAATTAATTCAGCTTGGAGAAACAATAGGAGAGGAAGGCAGTAAGGCAAAGAGGCACATGAAGGATCTCAAGAGCAGAAGACAGCGATATTTCCAGGGATTTATGTGGCACTAAAAGGGATGTATTATGGCAAGTAGATGAAAGGACATATTATACTGCCATATTTGATGCATGGCCACATAATCACACTAAACTGAATTTTGAATAAGAATGGAAGAAGATTCCTGTAGTCAATTGGAAGTACAGGGAGAATTTAAGTAGTGGACCTAATAATCTGAGGAGTTTTCCTTTGTGGCATGGGGTGAACATCAGAACAGCTGAGAGCAGCCATGGAAGAATTCAGGACACAGCTTCTCAAAATTTCTGGGTTTTTTTTTGGTTTTAGTGGTGGATGAGGTGACACCCAAAGGTCACCTGCACTCCATGGTGCGGCTGTCCCAGCGCTGGGCACTGCTGACTCAGGAAAAGGTGCCACACGGTTCTTGGCAGGACCCTGCTCTGTCTTGGAAGACCCCTCAGCCAAATGGTGGCTGAGTCCAGGCATTCTCCTTGTCTCCAGATGGATTTCCTCAGGGACAAAACCTCCAAGGACATTGCCGAACTTCATGAATTTGACCTTCCTTCTCCCCCTGCCCATGTCAAACCACGAGCTTGGCACAATTAACATCCCCCAGTCTGGATTCCCTCACAAGGCTCCCGTGCCAGAGCAGAGCTTGAACAGAACCTGCTCCAAGTTTGACGTTTGTAAGGAAGCCCAAAACCTGGGGAATTTGGGGTTGTTTGTTCCAAACATTTCAAACAGTTCCAGTGACATCTAGTGGGGAGCAAACCCCTGCGAACGGCTCCAGCCTTACAGAAAAATCCCATTATCCTTTATTTTCTTTTAACCCACTGGGCAATAGTTTCCTACTGAAAAAAAACCCTCAGCTGTGGTTTGTGTGCCATACACCATGATTGAAAAATAGTTTCATAGTCCACTGAGAATTTCTCCTTTCTGGAAACATTTCATCTGTTAAGGACCATTTGGAATTTTCTCTGGGACATTCCACCACATCTAAAATAAACTCATGGAAGAAGGTCATGAAGCCTTTGGAAAAAAAAAAAAGAAAACAAACAAACCAAAAACAACCACCACGAACTCTTAGAAATTTAAATTACTCAGAGAACAACAATAAAAATATCAGTCCAACTGTTGCAGCCCGATTAAATAGAGATGTGACTAAATATAGTTAAAGTGATGTAAAATTATCTTGGAAGGAAAACCAGGTCATCTTTCTCTCCCTCCCATCTCCCATTTTCCTCTGCGCTCTCTCCCTGAGCACCTTCTGCACGTGTTTCCTACTGAGCGTGGTTATGGGAGGGGAGGGGGCAAACATCAATCAGTCACGGCCAAATCTCTTCCCTTTTACTCAGGGTGAGTAAAAGCCGCCTCAGAAGCACTCCTTGGTTCCATAATATCCTTTTTTTTTTCCCGTTCTCCCTGAGGCACTGTGTGGTACCAGCGTGTTACCCTGATTTAAGGAGCAGCTCGAGCTTTAGGGTTATGCCAATTCTGAGCAAGGTTCCTGATTCAGGCAGGTTTTCCAGCGGAAAGCGTCCCTGTCTGTGGCAGGGGGTTGGATTTGGATGGTCCTTAGGGCACTTTCCAACCCACCCCATTCCATGATTCCCAAGGAGTAAATATGAGCCACAAATAAATTATTGATCTCAGAGCGGCGGCAATCCAAAGCTCGGCAAGTCAGACCTGAGATCTGTGTTTTGGAGGGAGAAATACTGTAGCAAATTGTGGAGTGCTTTCCCTAAAATGGAAGAATTGCACCATTAAATTTAGGAGTGGACGCACACATGCCCACAGTATTTTGGCGTCATGATTTGGGATCATTGGACGCAGGATTTCCTGCACTTTTCCAACAGCAGTACCAGAGGAAAAAGACAACATTACTTGAGGGTTGTGGTGTGGGTGCTGCAATACTGACCTGACACCAAAGGAGTCCCAGAAAGTCCAGAAACATCAAAGCTTTGAAAACCACCAAATGATTTTGAAGTTTTCCCAGCCAATAGAGTCTGTGTGGGTTTGCAAAATTTGCCTGAAAATTTCACAAGAATTCCGTTTCTCTCGAGTTTCCAGTCCTCCCCTTGATCCTGGCTATATAGCCTCACAAATACATATAGGAAAAAAAAATAAATAAAGAGAAACATCATTTAGCGTGGTTGTTTTTAAAAGTTTCAGTTTTATTTTGCAATAAATTTTGGATGCAGGCTCTAAGAATCCTGTCCCTGGGACAAGGGCAGCTGTGTTTCAGTGGAGACTGCCATGAGTCACCCATTTTCTTTCTCTCTCGTTTCTGTTTTCCTTAATCTGAAAAAGAAAATAATAATCCAGACTGAGAAACATAAGATTTGCTCCTCGTGGATGGGAAAGGCTGGGAAGTTCTGTTCCCAGGTCTTGCAAAGGAGTTGGGGTGTGAGCAGGGAACCTCAGTCCAGTCTCTGCTTCTCAGCCCACCCTAAACTGGGCTTAAACTGGTCCTGACTGGGCGTGAGACCTTCAGGGCTCTTAGTGGCACATAGAAATTTGGCTGCTCAGGTGATGTGGTGCCTCCTCCTTCTTTTCAAACAGCAAAGGCAGCTAAAATTTATTTCAACAGTTTCCCAAACTTCCTCTTTTCCTCCATAGATTATTGTTTCAGTTACCACAGAGATTTTGGGCTCCCACCAGAACTGGAGAAGGATTTGCTCTGGAGGTGCTCTCCCAACCAAATTGTCTATGGACAACTTTGAAAAATTCTAAGCTAACTAATCTCTGCTTCATTGCAGTGCATTAATTAAAAATTAATTCATGCTTGTAAATCACTCACAGTTACGCAAAGAGAAGCAAAAAAATATTTATGATGTTCCATTTTTAGTTGCATGGAAGCTCTTGGAAAAGGTATTTTGTCATTCTTCCCTTCAGCACCACCAAATTGTTTTCATTTTATTTGTGGTTTTGTGAAGGAGGAAAAAAAAATTACAAATTCTTCTTTGTAGCATTTATTTGGTTTGGTCTAAAATTGCAAGGAAAATGCATTCCTTTTAGCAAAGACATTTTTTGAGTTCTGTCATGCACTCAAAGGTCTGGAGGTCAGGGGGTAAATTTGTCTTAGTTGCAGCTTATTTCCATGGGCTGAATCTTACTTGATTAGAAGTGTTTGGCCACTATGGGGAGAGGCTGGAGAGAAAGGAAGGTCAGGTGGGTGTCTTGGGAGAAAATCAGAGAGAATTACTATAAAATATGTGCAGTTAAGTGAGAAAATCAGCATCTGCTGGCTGTTGGTTTTCTTTCGAGGTTTTTTTTTTTTTTTGGAATTGCAAGAAATGTTATGAACACAGTTTTGGTTTGGTTGTAAGTCTGGAGGGAAAAAGGGATGAGGATGAAGGTGAAAGCTCTGGGAACCTGAGTAGGAGGTGAGTATTGGCAACAGAAGCAGTAACAGCAGTGCCATTTTCTGTGCTGGCTTCAGCCCTGTGGAAGATGAATTAGGTAGAGAGAGAGAGACAAGCCACCTCTCCAGGTTTCCATCAGCCCCACTTGGAGAAGTCTTCCACAAAATTTTTCTCCACTCTCCCAGCGCGAGTGGGAGAGCCAGGAAGCACTGCAGCCACCCACAGTGGCAGAAGAGGCTTCTCCCAGCTGCAGTTTTTGGGGCAGCATCACCCAGGGCTGGGGTTCATTGTTTTTCTCTCATTTGGAAGATGTGGAGGTGGGAGGCGACTCTGGGAGATGTTGCTCTACCTGGAGCAAGCAAAACTGAAAGAGGGCAGGTTTAACTTCCAGAGGGCAGGATTAGATGGGATACTGGGAAGAAATCTTCCCTGGCAGGGCGGGCAGGCCCTGGCACAGGGTGCCCAGAGCAGCTGTGGCTGCCCCTGGATCCCTGGCAGTGCCCAAGGCCGGGTTGGGAATGCCCCTCTCTGATGAACAACTTCAGAACCACCTCCCTCTGGATGTTCCTGCTTGGTGTTTGTCTGTCACAGCCGTGATTTCTGCCTGCCCAGGTCCTCCTGAGCCCTGACTTAGCACACACCTCTCTCACTTCCTGAACATTCTCCCTTTCAGGGTGACTCATTATAACCAGTCTGGAACAGGGAATCTTTATCAAAGCACTTTATCAAAGCAGAGAATACTCCAATGATAACTGGTGGCTGTCACACCACCAGCACAGAAGAAGTTTGCACCTGCTTTGGACAGACTCCATTTCTGATCTGTAGATGTTTATAGTGGTGAATGCTGAGTTAATGTTAGGAAAGCTGTGGGGTTTGACATTGCCTTTGGTGCTCACTGTGTGTATTTTCCTTCCAGAGGTGCTGTGAAGCGCCAGTGTGAGGCCAACCACCATCCAGCCTGGCTGCCTCCAGGATCCAATAAAGCCGGAGGGAAGATGCCACAGTGCTGTCCAGCCCTTCCCACAGCTGCATCCAGCCCTGCTTCTGCTGCCCCTCCAGCAAGAAACTCCAGTTTCTTTTCTTGCTGTAATTTCCATGACCGGAGCTGCGATTTATCCCTGAGTGCCCGCAGAGAGGGAAAAGTTTCCAGTTTGTTGCTGCCACAGGTCCATAGAAGGAACCTTCTGCACCTCCTCCCTGGGTGCGCTTTTCCAGCGCTGGCACAGGGGCTGCTCCTCTCCCAAAAATCCTTCTCTGGGCTCAGAGCAGCATCACTTTCCAGCCTGGGCTGCCACAGCAGCCTGTGCCTCGTTTCGCCCGACTTAACTGAGTCGGGCAGGCTGTGCTCAGGCAAAAATGATGGCAAAGGGGTAAAAACAAAGAGCATTGTGTTTGGCCTCTCTTGCAAAAAAATTATGCGCCGAGGAAGAATAGCGCGGAAGCGGAGTAAGTGCAAAACACACACTGAAGTGTCTCGTCGCTTCCCTGAGACAAAGGCAGACAAAATTAATCAGCAGTGATTTGTTGTGCCAGAAAACGCACGCTCCCGACTATCTCTGGCAGATTATTGCCAAGGAAATAGTTCCTCAATATCCCAGGCACATTCCTGACCTGTATATTATGAAGTTATTTCTGCTTTATGATTTGTAACCTGTAAAACGCCCGTGATCTTAATAAATGAGAGCTTGTTGCCTCCTGAAATCCGCTGTATTTCATCTCTTGCTTGCCTCCTTTGGCAGTGTTGTTATTTAGGCTGAGTTAGCATTAGTATTCTCCCTGAGCATATCCACTTCCATGAATCCGATCTCATCGCTGCCAGCGAGCACCCTTAGGACACGGTGACACCATCCATATGACATATGATCGTGGGTGGAAGCATAGCTGGAGGCCTTATGGAAAACACTGAGGATTTCCCAACCTGGACATATTTTTTTTATTTTATTTTTTTTTTTATTTCCCCTCGAGGGAATATCGTGGATTTGTTTAATTGTGTAATCGAGCCTACTACCTGTGGTTGGTTCTTGTAACTTAATAGCAAACCTGTAGGAAGGAAACTTTACAAGGTTGTCTTATTGACAGTGTTCTTATAGTACAATTCAAATTGCCTGAGGTGCAGCCTGCCACAGCTTCTGAAAATAAAGATATTTTCCTCTGTCATTTACAGGAAGTTTCCTCGCTGTTTACAGGAGTTTCAGGTGGAAGGAAAATCCAGGGTGCTGCTCTCAGGGTCGTCCATCCCTCCTGGGAGCAGCACCCGTGATCAGACACCTGGGAAAATATTCAATATTCATAGAAAAAAAAGCAACTATGAATCCTCTCCATGCCTCCTAATGCTTAAAACAACACAAAAGGGTGCAAGCTGTCCTTCCCCTACCAATTAAATGACACCAAGAGAAAATAAAATTATGCCAAAAAGTAATTTAGAAACCAAACCTCACAGGGCTGAGCCTGACACTGACCCTTCGCTCCACCTAAATTATTGCACCCACTTTCTTCAGCCACTAAAATATATTTCTGTATGTTTGAAATAAAAATAAGGGTGTATTTGTATTATTAGGAAGAATTCCCAGCATTATTGCCCGAGCGTCGGGGGTTGTGATGATGGGGGTTTTGGGGTGGGGGAGATGTGCAGAGGGCAGCCCTCACCCCAAAGTTCCTGAGCAACTCCAGCCTGTACAAGGTCTGAAAAAGCCAGACATCTTCTGAAGGCATTTTACGAGTGCATATGGAGAAACTGCCGAAAATATAACTGTTAGTGGATAAAATGGAAATTAGTGCTGTTGTGTTCACCTGTAAGTTTTTCTTTAAAGCCAGTGATTGCATTTGAAACCTGCAATTCTCAACAAAAAGAGAAAAGTTCAGTGCTGATTGCTGGATATTTGGACCTCCCAGTGCAAACATTAACTGGCTGAGAGGCACTCTGGAATGTAATGAAGGAAACAATACTGGGAATGGAGCCAAAGGCAGAAACACTGGCGCCTGCAACCTAGGGATTTGCCTCCTAGTAATAGGAGCTGAACAAGGCCCAGCACTTCTGTTAGGCTGGAAATGACATACTGTGATCCTTGACTTAGCCAAAGGGATTTTAAATGGAGGAAAGAGCTGGCAAGACAAAATCTCCTGCACTTTTCACAGTGTTTTCTAAAACAAGCAAAGGAAATCAGGAGAAAAGACTGTAGTCTATTACATTTGATCCAGTTAAGTCAAGAGTGGAAGCTTTTTAACTGCTGTTATTATTTTTTATACTTTCTCATCATGTCACACCACCCAGAAAGCACAGACATAAAGCAGAAACTTGAAACTGCTTTCATTCAAGAAGAAGGGCACCCCAACATTGCGTTATTGACAGGAGGGCTGCAAAAACTGACAGCTGCAGAAATTGTACAGTTGAAGTTCAATTCCCAGGAGCAGGAACAATATACTGATGGTATTAATTCCGTTTGGAATTGTTAAAATAAGAAAAGGTTACGGGCTGAGGAAGGGACCTGGTATATTTTTTTTCTTCTTTTTTTGCTTGTAACAAAGGCGAACCTTCCTTCTTCCCTGGTGTCCTTGGACTGTCATCTCCAACCTTTTGAAACTGTATCTGATTATCCATGTGGCAATTAATCATAATTAAGCAGGCTTGAGATTTGGAAAGGTACAAAGAAGGTGGCTATAGATCTGGCTTTTGTCCTGAGTAACCTCTTTTTTTTTCTTTTTTTTCCCTCTTTTTTTGGCTGCTGAATCTTGTGTTTGGAGCCATGAGAGGGAGAACTGGAAAACTGAGAAGAAAAAAAAAAAAAGAGAGGCAGAAAAAACAGCCTGTGTATGTTTCAACATCAGAGCCCTGAGCATCCTAGTTGCTTTTTCTTTCTCTTTTTGGACATCATAGTCCCTAGAAACTAAGTTCCAGCAAACTTGGAAGCAGTCCGTTTCCAAGAGGAAGCTAGGTAACAAATTACCTTTCTAATGCCAAGTGATTTGGATCCATTCTTACAAACCAGATTTTTTCAATTTATTACAGGAAAACATTCAATCATTATACGCTGGCATTCTGTCTGGGGCACATGGAATACCGTTCTACCCACTCCGCCCACATCCAGTTTTTAAAGGCTTAGAAAGCCCAGAATGCCTTCTTATTAAATGTTTTATATATTTATAATTAAAATACTGGGCTGGCATTAGAATCATTTTAACAGATGTAACCCGACACAGGCTTTCTCTGCCCAGGGTCAGCCTGGGAAACAATGGCTTCTTTAACTCCGGCGTTCTGCTCAGGTTTCTGTTTGCACATGGGTCCAATTTGTCCCATTTATGATTAGGTTTAAGTAAGTTGATGTGCTATTTATTTAGGAGAATTGCCATTTCAGACTATTACCATATTCCCTACAATATACATTACAGTGTGGTCTATGCCTGCACTGTCCATTATTAGGTTATTATAGTCCCCAATATGGTCCCAATTCACCAAAACAACAACAACTGACTTGATTCAGGCATTAAGTGATTTACTGCGGCTCTTTAGGCTGGAATTAATGTACGCACCGCTGGCAAAAGCCAACACCCCCCTGCTTGCCCCCAACCCTGAAGGCTTACAAGGGCCATGTGCTGGCATGTGAAAGAGACTTAAAGGTCTGTGTAATTGGTTTAAACATCGAGCAGCGGCAGCGGACAGGGAAAACCAACGGGGGACCCCGTGCAAAACGCCAGATCAAGGTGCTGCTCCAGGCTCGGAGAGTTGGGTTTACCTGCGGGAGCTGCTGGGAAGACCTCACGAGCCAACCCATCCCACGGAGCCGGGAGCAGGAGTTTATCCCTGTTCCTAATAAAACAGGGCTTGGGCACGGCAGCGAGGCAGGAGCCGGGGTAATTTATAATTGCTGGCCTCAAACATATGGCCGGACCTCGGCACTCCCCTGCCACAGCCCCTGCCCTGCCTCGGAGCAGGTTTGTTCAATCCAAAGCCCTTTCCAGCAGCTCTTCAGCTCCCCCCAGCTGTGGAGATCCAGCCCATACCCCAAATTCCAAACGCCAAATTCCAAATCGCCTTCCCCGTGCCGTGGGCATCGTCCCGAGTCCCCGTTGGCCAACGCCGCCGGCCTGGGTGGGCATTCCTGCACGGCCAGCTCCAAAACCCACCCGCTCCCAGTCTCTGAGAGTGGCCGCTTTTCCTGACAGGGGGTAAAACACGGGATCAACAGCTGAAATTCGCATCCTGACAAATCAATAGCGCGTTCCAGCAGCTACAATAAAACAGCGGCCGAGCAGAAAACAGCCCCGTCGCCTCCACCAGCTCTCCCTGGCTCACATCCCGCTCCTTCCACTTGCAGTGAGGTCACTGCTCACTCTTCCTTCACCTGGGGGTTCCCAATCTCCTCCTGGAAGGTTTTATCCCGGAGCTGTGCTGGGCACGGCCCGTGCAGTGGAGGGGAGGTGATGCTCTTGCGCCAGCGCTGGGTCTGGTGGTCATTCCTTGAAGGGGTTCTGTCCCCACGGAGGGCATTATCCAGGGGGTAATCCCTGGATTTTGGAACTGGCAGGGTGACCACCAGTGCCGCTGGTGGTGTCATGACCATGAGGAGCAGGTGAGCCTGAGGAGCCTGTGATGGGACTGCAGCAGGGGATGGTTCGGTGCCCTGGAAGAAGCAACACATAAAGAAGCACAAAAAGCCTGGAAAACGAGGATTTGGTGCTGATTTCCAGCTCTGGTACACCCTCAGCTCAACAGGCAGCAGCGGGGCCAGGAAAGATGGTGAATTCCTGCAACAGGAGAAGAAAAAGTGGGACTAGAGCTTGACCTGGATGTGGAGGAGCTGAAAGTGCTCATCACAGTGATGACCAAGGCGTTCCCTTCCAGGCCAGGGCTGAGGCTGTGGAAGGAGCTGAAATCTGAGCTCGCTGCTTCCACAGCTCAGAGCAGAGGCAGCAAGGAGCCCTAAGATGCGACACCACCGTGGGCAAGGAAATCCTGAGGGTTTGGGGCTCTGCCCCTGCCCTCTCCAGCACACACTGGCAGCTCCTGTGCTACAGAACCAGTTCTCGGAGCTTTCAAGTCACCCAGTTAGTAAATCGCAGATACACCAGGTTCAATTTACACTCACGTGTCGCGTGGTCTGTCCTGAGAGCAACCTCTTAATAAATTAAACGGAGCCCCAAAAGAGGTTAGAAAATGAAGTTAAATGCTTCACCATCTGGGACTCAGCCAGGGCGAGATTCAATATTTGGGCTGATGGAAAGGTAAAAAGCAATTGTTGCCATGTATTTACCACTTCTTCCTTTTTTTTTTTTTCCACAGAGATAACAAGATGATAGAATTACTTCACTTTTTTATTATTTATTTATTTATATGGTGGTTTGTTTTTTTTTTATTTTGGGGTAAAAGAGCTGTAAGCTGAGCCTTACCCAGACATCTCCAGGAAAACAATGTCACTAAATACCTTTAAAACTACAAGCCTGGAGTCTGTGAGTTTTTCTGCCTTTTGGAGGTGAGGCAGATTTCACAATTTGAGATTCCTGCCTGTCTCCTCCAGCGCTGCAGCATCCGCTGAGCTGAGCTCCCACTTGCCTGCAGCCACATTGGTTTAGGACCCTTTCCAGGTCGTTTGGAAGTCAGGCTTGGAGCCTGCTCCAGTCACTGAGCCACATAATGTAGAGCTATGAGAACTTGGGAAAACCTGCTTGGCAAAGCTGCCATTATTTCCCTTNTTATTTATAATTATTTATTTTTAATTACGACTTTTCCCTCTTACAGCCCACCTTGCCCAGCCGCTGGCATGGGCTGCACCCGCAGATGGACGGGGAGCGGGCATGGCCCCGCAGGGCTGGCACACTCTGCCCAGCTCGGCTGCCTTCGGGGGGGAATGGCACTTTCCTTCTGCTGGGAAAAGCAGCGATTCCTCCGGCAGCACCAGCCCCCTTCCCGGGCAGCATCCAGCCGCAGAGCCGGTCCCGGTCCCCAGGTTCTTTCCGAGGCGGCAGCGGCTCATCCCCGGGGGATGCTGAGGCTTTATCCTCCTTGTACATCTGAGCTCTTTAATTTGGTCGGGGTGGCTCTCCAGGATCCGATCCGGGCAGGGCTGGAGGGTGCTGAGCCCCCACCCCGGGCTCATCCCACAGCTCATCCGTGCAAACTGCCCCTGCCCAATGTTTTTTGAAGGATTTGGATAGAGATATGAGATAATAGGAAAAGGCTGTTCCCACAGAGGAAGGTCGGGAGCTGAAAAGTCTCCCCAGGGCAGTGGTTGTGGCATAAACCCTGCCAGAGTTCAAGGAATGTTTGGACAACGCTCCCAGGCACGTGGTGACATTCTTGGAGTGGTTCTTTGCAGAGCCAGGAGCTGGGCCGGGTGATCCTTGGGGGTCCCTTCCAGCTCAGGACCTGGATTCTGTGGTTCTGTGATAACCTCGTGTGGATGGTGATCACACCTGAGCTGGAGTCGGCTTTTCCCTACAAATTCCAGCCTGTACTCTGAGCAGTTTCCTCAGATTTGGAGCCACTGAAGGACTTCAGGAGCATCCCGAGCTGTGAGGATGTGCCACAGTTCCCTGTTAGCAGCTCCCCATCTCTTCAGTTCGTTGTGGGCCTGTGATTTTAGATTTGGTTCAGTCAGTTAATGGCATCATGGCCTGGACGCTGCAGCAGAGAAATAAGAAATAAAGAAGAATATTTAAAATTTAAAATTAGCTGCCAGTAAAAGAGTTTTCCTGAACATTATGCCGGTGTCCAAGTGAAGGTTATTTGGATTTGTAGGTGGAACTTCAGCAGTTGTTGCACCTTGGTTTCTTAACCAGAGGGAGGGAGAAGCCCCTTTTGTTGCCCATGTCCCTTTTGTGGGGGAGCTGCAAACGAGGAGGAAATGAGAAATCAGTCCGTAATCCTGAAAATCCTTTTCACTTTGAACATCCAGACTGCCTCTCTTCTGGAGCAGCACCCTCTCTGACCATCGACTGTGCTGTTCTGCTGATGTCACTTCAGAGGAAAGGAAAAGGTGTGTTTTAGCTCTCTTTTTTTTCTCCCCTGAAANTAATTTAGTGTTTTCCCTCCTCCGCCCAAAAAAAAAAAATCCCTAAATTGACCAAGCTGGTGAGTTTGATTAAACCCACCAGGGAATTTTAAACAGAAGAGGGGAAAAATCCCAGCAGCAAGGAAAAACCACGGTTCTGGGGCTTTAAAAAAAAAAATTATTTATTTATTTATAATCATTTATTTATAATTATTTATTTATAGTTATTTATTTATAATTATTTATTTTTAATTACGACTTTTCCCTCTTACAGCCCACCTTGCCCAGCCGCTGGCATGGGCTGCACCCGCAGATGGACGGGGAGCGGGCATGGCCCCGCAGGGCTGGCACACTCTGCCCAGCTCGGCTGCCTTCGGGGGGGAATGGCACTTTCCTTCTGCTGGGAAAAGCAGCGATTCCTCCGGCAGCACCAGCCCCCTTCCCGGGCAGCATCCAGCCGCAGAGCCGGTCCCGGTCCCCAGGTTCTTTCCGAGGCGGCAGCGGCTCATCCCCGGGGGATGCTGAGGCTTTATCCTCCTTGTACATCTGAGCTCTTTAATTTGGTCGGGGTGGCTCTCCAGGATCCGATCCGGGCAGGGCTGGAGGGTGCTGAGCCCCCTCCCCGGGCTCATCCCACAGCTCATCCGTGCAAACTGCCCCTGCCCAATGTTTTTTGAAGGATTTGGATAGAGATATGAGATAATAGGAAAAGGCTGTTCCCACAGAGGAAGGTCGGGAGCTGAAAAGTCTCCCCAGGGCAGTGGTTGTGGCATAAACCCTGCCAGAGTTCAAGGAATGTTTGGACAACGCTCCCAGGCACGTGGTGACATTCTTGGAGTGGTTCTTTGCAGAGCCAGGAGCTGGGCCGGGTGATCCTTGGGGGTCCCTTCCAGCTCAGGACCTGGATTCTGTGGTTCTGTGATAACCTCGTGTGGATGGGGATCACACCTGAGCTGGAGTCGGCTTTTCCCTACAAATTCCAGCCTGTACTCTGAGCAGTTTCCTCAGATTTGGAGCCACTGAAGGACTTCAGGAGCATCCCGAGCTGTGAGGATGTGCCACAGTTCCCTGTTAGCAGCTCCCCATCTCTTCAGTTCGTTGTGGGCCTGTGATTTTAGATTTGGTTCAGTCAGTTAATGGCATCATGGCCTGGACGCTGCAGCAGAGAAATAAGAAATAAAGAAGAATATTTAAAATTTAAAATTAGCTGCCAGTAAAAGAGTTTTCCTGAACATTATGCCGGTGTCCAAGTGAAGGTTATTTGGATTTGTAGGTGGAACTTCAGCAGTTGTTGCACCTTGGTTTCTTAACCAGAGGGAGGGAGAAGCCCCTTTTGTTGCCCATGTCCCTTTTGTGGGGGAGCTGCAAACGAGGAGGAAATGAGAAATCAGTCTGTAATCCTGAAAATCCTTTTCACTTTGAACATCCAGACTGCCTCTCTTCTGGAGCAGCACCCTCTCTGACCATCGACTGTGCTGTTCTGCTGATGTCACTTCAGAGGAAAGGAAAAGGTGTGTTTTAGCTCTCTTTTTTTTCTCCCCTGAAATGTTTGTAATAGTTCCGCTCAGTGGACAAAATGTCCAGGATAAATCTGCCTTTGGGGATTTTATATCACTGTGCAAAATCTATAGTTTTGCATATACCTGCTGGTATGATTGAAATTCCATCTCACAAATCAGTTTTCAATACTGTCAATACTGGAATTTTAGGTTTTTACTAATTTTTGTCTTTTTGTTAATTTAAATTATGTATTTAATTTTGTATTTATGCTTAGGCTGTGACCTTTTTGAGAGTGCGAACAAGCTCAGGGCTGGAAATGGCCACAACAAAACACAGTTTAAAAGTCATTTGTAGTATAGACCAAACAGATTCCCCAGAGAAGTCATGGAAGAGGTTTTGGAACACATTTCCCAGGGAAGCTGTGGATGTCCCATCCCGGGAGGTATTAAAGACCAGGCTGGATGGGGCTTGGAGCAGCCTGGGCTCGTGGAAGGTGTGCCTGCTCACGGGGTGGAATGAGATGAGATCCCTTCCTTAAAGATCCTTTCCAACCCAAACCATTCTGTGATTCCATAATTCTATAAAACCTCATCCTGCCACCTGGAGCCAGCCCAGGAGGTGGAACAGCTCCAGGTTTGTGGAGGTGATCAGAAACACTCAGCTATTCCCAGCAAAGTGCATCAGGATGGGGCTGGAAACCAGCTGTGATGGAGCATCCCTGGAATACGAGAAAATTGGCTGAGGATACAGCTCTGCCTGGAGCTGGGAAGATGGGCATTGCCAGCAGGAATGGCAGCCCAGGCATTCCCAGGGGGAGGCAGCTGAGCCTCCTCTTCCAAGCTCTGCTCATTGCTAAACCACAGCACCTCTCTCCTCTTGCATTTTTTTTTTTTTCATTTGCTTCATGTTTATCCTGGCCTTGAACAGCTTAAGCCTCACTCCAGGCACAAAACCAAGCGACTTCCCTCTTGTTCTGCTCTTACCTAGCCTGGGATACAGAGACCAAGTCCTTAAGGAAAACACACCACACTTTATATTGGCTCACTCAATACCAAAAAAGAAACCCACAGAAGACCCCCTTCCCACACAGCCAGATTTTACAGCCCAGGAGCAAATGTTCCGCTCCCCATCTCTGGGGATGTGGAGGGATTTTATTTATTGGAGCAGACAATTCATTAACTGTCAGGATCGGGGGGATGGATGGATTCAGTTAGAGGCGGTATAAAACCACAGGTAAGTCCTGTTGGTGCTTCTCAAAATACCTGGAACTGCAGAGAGCCACTGAACAATTCCAAGGAATCATTTCCTAAGGCGGCCACTCGCTGATCTTTTGGACACATTCGGAAAATAATTCACTTGACGGCGCTGTTTCGGGGACTTCCCTCGAACCAAGGTCAGCCTTTCCTTTGATTTCAGTTTGCCCTGGATCAGGAGCTCCAGCGCAGCCCTGGGATGTGTGTGAGCCCAGGTTCTCCTCACACAACCCCAGCGCACCCCGGTTGAGCCCAACTGGCTCCTGCTTCTGGGGAAACACGGATTCCCTCCTGGCTCTGCTCTGCGCGTTCGGATTTCGTGCAGCCCGGCTCTTCCCTCCCAGACCTGGGAGGAATCTGAAAGAAGAAAGGGGATGTCAGGAAGAGAAACCCTCAAGTGCTGAGGGTTGGCTTTCCACGGCAGGCGCGGGGCTGGGAGCTGCCCGCTGCTCCTGCGAGCTTCCCCGAGCAAATGTCAGCTCCCTGCTCCATCAGGCCTTTACCTTTACAGCTTCAAGGAAATGACAGCTCCGAGCTGTTGCTTTGCAGGAGGGAATAGCGCAGGTCACATCCTCGGCTAATGCAAAATGGCATAATGAAATGCTGATTGATACCCGCCAGTAGCCTGGCTGGCTTGTTAGCTACGCAAATGCAGGTAAAAATCCTTGTTCGTCTCAGATTTCAAAGCCTTGGTGGCCCTTGATTCGTGGAGGGAAGGTGCATCCACAGCGTGCAGCTACAGGTGGCCTCTGTCCTTCAACAGTAAAGCTTTGAGGAGATTTAAATACTGACAGCAAGTGCCAAGGCAATCCTGACAAATTGGAGTGAAACCAGGGAGGTTGTGCTCGGAAAACCAAAGGAAGGGCACCCCAGCAATGCCTGGCTGTGCAAGCCTCGAGCTGGAGCTTACATATTTCCAGATTTTCAGAAGCTGGCTGGGTTTCTTTCAAAAGGAACGTTTGCAGGTGTCCCGTGGGACGCAGCCTCCCCAGGATGTGAGCACGGCTCCCCGGTGCCAGGGAAAACGCTGCTGCTTGGAGCAGTGACTGCCTTTGAAGCCCAGTCAAATTCCCATTTCAACAGGAACCTGGGGGTTTCTCTGAGGAATAAACACAAGCTTAGGAAGGAGAACCAGCGTTGCTCCATTACCAACCATTTTGCCTCGGTGTTCCCTTTTCCATGGGAAATATCAACATTTTGTGGTCAAGCTCATTATTTGCCTTGTACAAGAGCGGGGTGTTTTAAGCCAGGGAATGAGCTCTGCTCCTCGTTCAAGTCATCAAAGGGCCGAGTATTCCTACTGATATTTAATACATTTCATCTCCATCTTTTAACGCACACATTGAAGTATACTGTGTCTTTAAAAAAGCTCCTCGGCTTTGCCTGTTAATTTAGCTCCCCCCACACAGTCTCATTTACTGTTATCTATTTTTATTCTCACTGGGGATTAGGTAAGCAACTCGCAGTATTTCCAGCTGTCCTTTCAGCATCACTATTTGAAAACTGTGTAGACCACAAAGAGCATAATTACAAAAGCAAATTGCTGGTACAACCGCTCTGCTAATAAGTAGGGACCTGCTGTAAGTCTGAAACTTAGAAAGACCATTTCAGACTTCTGTTTTCATTAAACTGTGGTTGCTGAGAGCAGATATTACTGCATTTCTTTTCTTTTTAAAGGCCCTGGGTTACCTGGAGTAATTTGTATATTACATTTTTTTTTCCTCTGGAAGTCCAAATCAGTTCTCTCAATGGAAAACATTACATAGGGGGGGTCATTCCACAAGTGGTTTGCATTAGTGCAAGAATTGCACTCGTGTACTAAGATGTTTAAGCACCTACAAAGTTGTCGCCAACCATCTGCACTGCTGGTAGCACTAAATCAGCCAGGCCTGTATGCAGAGCCAGAGTAATTTATCTGTCAGGCAGTATTTCATTTAAAACATATTCCTGTAAAATATGAAATACTTAGAGGCATCCACTTTCCTCTTTGAATCTGACGTTTTCCATTACTGCACGGGCAAAATTGTCCTTTTAATGGAGCAAGGAAAGCTTTGTGCACCAGGGCTCTGGCATTAGGAAAGGGGTTTCAGTTTGCATTATGTTAATGGGCAATTATCAGTGCGGGGAAAATGAGGGATGTTGTAGGAGTGTGTGCTTGGGGCTGCTGCCTCTGCTCTGCCAGGGGCTGGGATGATGCTGGACCAGGTGGGATTTTCTCCTGCAGCTCGGTGTGATCCAAACCCAAACACAGAGAAGCCATGGTGCCGTTTCACAGCCCTGCAGAGAAAGCCAGGTGAGCTTCAGGAAGCTTGAGTTTAATCTTGGACTCAGATTTATGTGAGGAACCCTTCTAAGTCTGGAAATGCCCAGCACCGTCTTGGCATTCCCCAGGATCTGTGGGACTTACACTCCGTGTAGGATCCAGCACTGCCCTGTTTATTTTTACAGTTCATGCTCCAAATTGATTATGCAGAAAATCTGAGCGGGGGGTGGATGGAGAAATAATCTCATTTTGTCCTATTCTTCCCTTTCTGCAAGGTACAGTGTTAATAAAACGTTTTCAATAAACAAACTGCCCAGCCCTAAGTTGCTGCTTTTAATATAAGACACAAAGTCTCGGTATGATTTTTCCAGGTTCTGCACCTGATTAATGCCATACCACTTTGGCTGAATTTATGTTCAGGGAAAGTGCAGGGTGTATTTCCTTTGCAAACAGAAACAATATGTGCAGGCTCCTTCCCTTACCTGCACCAGATGCCCGGGAGAGGAGGAGGAGCAGGAAAACCTCGGCTGGGGTGGAGGCAGAGTGGCCAAAGTCTGGGGACAGGGGATTTATTTAGGTTTATTTAGGTTTATTTATTTAGGTTTCTTTATTCAGGTTTTGCCACCCCACAACCAAAAGCTGTGGTCTGCACGCTGCTGGGAGTGAAGCACTCAGACTGAAGCTGTGGTATCAAGATAAATTAATTCCAGAAATATGAAAATATGAACAAATAATTCAGTTAGCTGTGGAAATGGAACATATGTTTACAGCAAAGACAATTGAAGTCATCAACCCCCCACAATGCTATATATCTAATAATTTCTGATTGTTCCAGAAGGCAAAGTTAGTTCAGGATTGGATGTTTAAAGGCAGGTGTTGTTACAACCAGAATATTGATAATTTCACAATAATGCGCTTAGCAGTGATAAAACATCATTCACCTCTGCTCTGTGTCTGATAACATAATTACATATAAATTATCATATTCAGTACATTGAAAGTGAAAACTGAGGTCTTGTCACAGTGACAGAAAAATCTCTTTTAGGATTTGAAACCAGGACAAGACCCAAAAGTTCAAAAATTATCCAAATTCTTTTTAAAAAGAAACTAAACCAATCCAATCTTTGTGTTTAAGAGGCTCATACGCATGAAAAGCAAAGCTGGCTGGAATGAAGAATTCCTGATTTTAAGAGATGTGGCTTTCTCCTAAAAAACCCCATTCCCATCTTCAGCTTTGATGCCCATCTTCAGCTGTGACTAAAAATGATGAATTTGACCATTTATGTCTGGCCAGAATCAGGAACGGTTAAAGTTGGAAGGAACCTCTGGAGATCCTCCAGCCCAACCCCCTGAAGGGATGGAGGAAACCTGCACCTGATCATGACATGGACCTGACTGTATCCCAGAGAAATGGAATGGGTTGGGTGGGAAGGGACCTCAAACCCCCCCAGTGTCCCCCCAGCCATGGCAGGGACACCTCCCACTGTCCCAGGCTGCTCCAGCCCCAGTGCCCAGCCTGGCCTTGGGCACTGCCAGCCAGAGAACACCATCAGACATGAGCATCTCACACCAACAGTGCCTCTGGAAAAGAATATTTCCAATCTTTCTTTCCATGGAAACATGGGAACAGCAGCACATTTGTCAAAGCAGACCCTGGCATAAAAACACATTTGGGTTCCTAAATTTGTTGCTCTGATGTTCCACCTCAAAGCCTTTCTGCCCTGTTTCTCTCTTCCACAAAAAAGGAGGTTTCCAGGAAAAGTCTGTGGGCTGCAAGGGAGGCTAGACCCAAGCGCTCCCTTCCACTGCTGGCCTAACTTTTAAATCAGTTTTTAATTGCATGAAAAGCCGCCCTCATCCCTTTTGATTACATCCTTCTATCGCCCTCAGAACGGCAGCATCTGAACATCTTGTTAATAAAAGCTATTTTGGAAAATAAAACTCCTTTGGAATATATGAGGATTAACACTATATATAGACCACGATGGCTTAAAAGAGATTGTTATGGTCTATTGTGCAAATACATATTTACTAGAGCTTTTGAAATACAGATCATGCAAATATGTATTCAGGGACTTTTAAAAATGCAGATTATTGACCTGACAGATCATAAAGGCTCCTTTGAAACCATTCTGGGTTACAGTATCATGTAAATACTTATTTAGGCAATTTTTTAAAATCTTTGCAAGTACAGTTGGTGAAAATCCGCACGGAAATAAATGTTTTTTCACCTGACAGCCACAGTGATTTTGAAAGTTAAATACCTGCCTTCCCTACATTTAGAAAATTCAAATCTTATCCTATCTGAGGGTGCCCAAGATATACCCCATGGGGTATAATATCACCTGTCAGGGAGGTGCTGACCACCCCAAGGCTGCCGAACAATTCAATTTTTTTATCACCTGATGAGCTGGGAGTGCAGCTCCTGGAATCACAGAATCCCAGGATGGTTTGGGTGGGAAGGGACCTTAAACCTCATCCAGTTCCTACGAAGGTGATGGGCAAGGACACCTCCCATTATCCCAGGCTGCTCCAAGCCCCATCCACCCTGGCCTTGGACACCTCTCTGGGAAACTTCTAACAGGGGATGGTGAAAAAATATCTTATAACAAAGAGAGGAAAATGAATATTCCTCTTACAGGCCACATACAACCAGCCAGGTAAGTGCAACTTCCAGCAGCACAGGCTGGATTTCAGCTGGTCATTTTGGGAATAAAAACTGTATTTATTAGCAATTTCCTGAACCAATTGATACACTCGGTTTTCCACAGATCCCTTATTATTCAATATTACATCAATAACATAGTGGCGCTGGTTAATTGGAATTCCTGTGCACGACTAAGAGAGCAAAAGCAGCTTTCTGGATGCCTGACCCCGTAGCACAGTGGTTGTTATGTTTTGTTATGTGTTACAACAACGCCGTCTTCCAAGAATTTGTGAATGTGTGTGAAACTGATTGTGCCAGGTGATTGGAATATTCCTGGAGCACAGACACTGCCTTGATGAATAGTGGTGTAAATGCTCCAGCAATTTTGCACATAAATGTGTCAGCTCTGGTCTACATAATGGAGAGAGGTCCTTTCATGGACTGGATAAAAGCGGGTTTATGAATCATGGAAAAACATGGGGAAAAAGCATGTTATGTGAATTTTCTTTGGAAAGTCCAGGAAAAAAAAGAAGAAAAACCAAAACAAAACCACCTGGAATCCGGCCAGAGCATTTTAGTGCTCTTTTGTCATTCTGCTGGTTGAAGAGAGCTGTTCATGGTGATTAACAAGGGTGTGCGCCTTTGGGTTTTTTTAAGATACAACTACAAACAAAAGGTAGTAAATTTAATTTTCATTAGGGTAGAATTACTGTTCTCTTACTCGGGGCAGGAATACACATTAACAAAAACTCCTTGTTACTTTCTCTCTGCAGATCTGGCTTCTATTTGCCTCGGCTGGAGGAAGGTTTGACTGAACATTCACGATTCAACCAGGCACCATAAAATCTCCTGCAAGAAAATTTACTGTAGGTATAAAGTAAATCATGTAAGGGCTGTGCACGCTCATTTACAAAACACAGCCTCATTCCATTGTACCAGCAACAGCTAAGGGGTGCACCTCGTGCCCGCCCCTTTTTTTAATGCTATTTGCTGGAATTTGGAGGATTTAAGACAGAGAAAGTGTCTTACAGCGTTGTAAGCAGAGCCGTGCAGGAAAAGCAAAGTTTGCATGACTGAGTTTCAATATTAAAACGGTTTGGGGAGTTTTGAAGTCAGTTTCCATGTTTTTGTTTTTTTTTTTTTCCTCAGGTGATTCACAGGTATGGGGAAGATAAATATTCCTCATGGCAGAGCTGTGGTGGACTGAGGCCACAGGTTCAGTGTTGGCAAGAAACCTGAGTTCTGCTCCAGAAACGCCAGGATGGATTCCCAGAATTGTTTAAGGTGGAAAAGACCTTCTCAGACCATCTAGCTCAACTGTTCCCCAGCAATCCCACCACTGCCCCACATCCCCCAGTGCCACATCCACATGGATTTTAAATCCCTCCGGGGATGGGGACTCCAGCACTGCCCTGGGCAGCTGTGCCAGGGCTGGAAAAACTTTTCCATGTAGAAATTCCTGCTGCTGTCCCCCCTGCCCTCCCCTGGCCCAGCCTGGGGCCGTTCCCTCTCCTCCTGTCCCTGTTCCCTGTTCCCAGAGCCCGACCCCCCGGCTGTCCCCTCCTGGCAGGGAGTTGTGCAGAGCCACCAGGGCCCCCTGAGCCTCCTTTTCTCCAGGCTCAGCCCCTTCCCACCTCCCTCAGCCCCTCCTCATCAGTCCCGTGCTCTAGTCCATGATTCCAAAGAGAATTTTAGGAACAAAAGCAGAAAAAGGCAGCAGGTGCCACCTGTGCCATCACTTGTTTGGGAATGGGAAGCAGCGCAAGCGTCCCTCCTTCCAGCAGGGATGGACATCAGCCCCACACACCCAACCTGACCCTGGGGCATCAACAGGAGGCACAGAGAGGGGGCAAAGCACAAATGAGCTGATTAGCCTCATCACAAGGCCATCCTCAGTCACCCTCTGCTGGGCAAATCCACCCCAGCAGCCAGAATTCGGGGATTTAGGGAAAACTGATCCTGCTGCAGGGCCATAAACAGAGGAGTGCACCTGAAGTAGCCGTGGCCCCTGGGGGGTGCTGGGGGAACTGAGAACCTGGTTACCGCAAAGACAAGTGACTGCGAAATCCTGCTTTATTCTTCCTGCCCTAAAGAGTTTTAGCTCTTGGGGCAGCGTCTGAGGGGCTGCTCTGTGTCCTGGGAGCAGGGACAGGGCAGCCCCGGGGTCCTCACGGCTCCTCCTGGGGACAGGCACCATCCCACGGCCGCAGGTCATCCTGGAAAACTGCAGTGGAGGGTTCAGGAGCTGGGGAGGCTCTGGGTTTGTGCCTCTGTGAGCTGATGCTGTGTCCTCCCTCCATACCCTCAGCCCTGCTCTGTTGTGCACGTGGATATTCCTGGTTTCGTTGAGGGGACAAGGTGGAATGGTTTTAAAGCAAAAGAATGTCAGGTTAGGTGGGATTTTGGGCAGGAATTGTTCCCTGGGAGGGTGGGCAGGCCCTGGCACAGGGTGCCCAGAGCAGCTGTGGCTGCCCCTGGATCCCTGGCAGTGCCCAAGGCCAGACTTGAACCACCTGGGACAGTGGGAAGTGTCCCTGGTGCTGCCTTAAGTTTGAGCTTTCCTGTATTTCAGGCTCTGTGCTGCCCAGGGTGCAGCTCTGAGCTCACACTCAGGGTCACTCAGCTCTGCACACAGCAGGGACACAAAACAAGTCCTTCTCCTGCTGCACACCAAGGGCAACTTTCAGCCCAACAGCACAACCAAGGCTGGGCTGGAGGGAGGAACGAGAAGGATGGGACCTCACAGCCTGCAGCTGGAATTGGACAATTAAACCCCAATGTGCAAATGGACCAAAACTTATAAAAATATAAGATTTAGTGACTGTTTGTCCGTTTTGTGACCATTTTGGGTCCACCTTGGGTGTAGCCCAGGCCAGCTCCTGTCCTGCCTTAAAGGCCTTTCAATAAATCCCTACTTTATTCTCCAGCTCTGTCTGGTCTCTGTTCCAGGTCAGCCTTCCCAAGGCATCACTGGCATAGGGATTTGGAACTGGATGAGTTTTAAGGTCCCTTCCAACCCAAAGCATTCCAGGATTCTGTGCTTGTAAGGAATAAAGTCAATCTGCACAGGAAGCTGTATTTGGACAGTGGGGAAATATTTTAAGGATACAGAGCTCTGCAAGGAACATTTTGGGCCTCCATCAGCCTCTTGGTCTTCCTCTCCTTGCCTCAGCATTACATTGTGCTACCTAAACGTTTACCCAAGGAGTGGATATTCAAATTTCACCAGAGAAAGTAAAAAAAAAAAGTAATCTAAAAATGCTGTTGTCTTACAAAGTTGTAGTTAAACCAACCCTACTCTTGGTGGTCTTAGCCCAGCTGAAATAAGTGATTTCCCTTCCATTAAAGTTAATGCTATAGAATCAAACCTATGAAATATAAAAGTTCATGGGTTTGATGCTAAAGATGTTTTTTCAAGAGGCAAGACGCAGAATTTCACATATCTCTGGTTACCTTCACAATACCTTCATTACAGATATTTTTCAGATTAATAAGGAGTAAACAAAAGTCTCCGAAAGCTTAACCCAAGCACCAGGAAAACAGAAATCCACATTTTTAATTTATCCAGCACAGCTCCTGAAAAATTCCTCCTCCCAGCTCGTGCCTCAAATGTGTCCATTTTCCTTCCACGTCTGATCTCAAATAACCTTGGAGGTTTCACACAATGCAGAGGAACCCCAGAAAATAATAAAGGTATTTGGTGAAATACTGCTTAGTCTCTGGGATAAACCTGGAGCACTGACTTGTATAGCTAGAGGCTTATTTTTAGATCCTCCAGAGAGTTTGTGAGAAAAAGGAGAGAGAGAGAAAGAGAGAGGAAGAACCATTTAAATCATCATAACTTCATAAACCAGAATTTTGGGTATAATTATTTGATAAAATGCAGCCACAAATATATTTACAATTAAAATGGCTTTATTGTGGTTTTAAAGCCTTTACCTAAAAGCAAGTAAACAAAAAAAGTGTTTGCTTTGCATTAGCTCCTCCAAGAGGCCAGAACTGTTAAAAAATATATTTAAAAAGTTAATGGATGTGCCTATTTTAATAAATTTTTGGAATGGTCAGTCTAAACCCAGACCCTTTTCTCCTTGGGGAATGGAATGGCTGCCCCTGGAGAGTGTCTGGGAGGGAGCCTGGCCATGGGCACCTCAACAAAATGCAAGCTCAGGGGCCAGCCCTTCCCCTGGGAGAAGGGAGGAGAAGGAACAAAGTGTCCATCAGGGGCTTGCCCAGGCGCTGGCACCACAGGCCAGGGCTCAAACCTGACCAGTGGATGGGGCAGAAGGGAAAAAAAGCTCAGGACACTGATAAATTTTGATTTTTCCTTTCCTTTCCTTTCCTTTCCTTTCCTTTCCTTTCCTTTCCTTTCCTTTCCTTTCCTTTCCTTTCCTTTCCTTTCCTTTCCTTTCCTACCAGGAGGGAGCAGACTGGGTGGGAAGGGAAGTATATTTTACAGCACTTTCATTACTCAACTTGATGAGAGCTAATAAAAATTCTTAATTGAAAATAAGTACCTTAATGACAATATCATAATCAGGAGTTATATTTCCTATTTATTTCAATATAAAATACCTTCTTTCTGAACGAAATTATTCCGAGCACTTTTCCTTATTGGCTCACACATTAGGAAGATAGTAAATACAGCTTTAAGTAGAATCACCTGTGCTCGGTTTTTCACTCCAACTTTTCCTTTCTGTTGCTCAAACCAATATTAGATACTTTCCTAATTGTTATTGAAACATATACGGGCCCTTTCCCGTATCTTTATTTGGCTTTTCGGTGTGGAGTCAGCATTTAATCCAAGCATTTGTGACACGGTTAACACCCACAATCATTTCCTGTTATGCCTCACACTGACTAGAGTGGGCTGCTGTATATTTTCCAACGCCCACTCTGCTGTCTTTACAATCAGATTATGCCATTAGACATAGACAATGAATCACTGTAATTGTTCTAATATGGCCAAACTGCCAGCAAGGATTAACCCTTTCTGGGGATTTCGTAGTTAATTCTGTGTGGACCTGTGGTTACAAGGTGTTAAGAGGCTTTGGGGGTTTAAAACTGGGGAAAGGTTCATTTTAGTTCATAAAATACCATTTAAAGTGCTGGGCTTGGCTTCTGTAGAATGGCTGAGGAATCCAAGCAAGGACAAAGAAGAAATCATTAATAAAAATAAAAAATTAGGGGAAATTTCCTCAGGAGGGGAAGCAGAGGGGCAGCTCCGGGAGGTTTAAATAATAAAGGGATGGCTGGACTGAGGAATCAGCTGGAGCTGTGTCAGGGAGGGTTAGGTTGGATCTCAGGGAGGTTTAGGTTGGAGATCAGGGAAAGGTTCTTCCCCCAGAGGGTGCTGGCACTGCCCAGGCTCCCCAGGGAACGGCCCTGAGGCTGCCAGAGCTCCAGGAGCCTTTGGACAAGGCTCTCAGTGGGATTTTTGGGGTGTCTGTGCAAGGCCAGGAGCTGGACTTGATCCTTGTGGGTCCCATCACAGAGGATACTCCGTGGTTCCGTGCGAATCGGCGTTTTTGATCACAAGAATTCCTAGGGTGGGATTCCGAAGACAACAGCTCCAAGAGGAGAGAAGAGCGTTTGCGCATTTGGGGTTGGACAAAAAGCTCATTTTGTGCCTCTTGGAGGGTTTTCCGATTTTGGGCTTCCTGAGGCCGTGAGGAAGGCACCGAGCCAAGCCTCTGGTCCCCGTGTCCCAGCCCAGCTACGAGGTTATTAAATGACTCTTTGCACACACATTCCTGTCAGCACACCGCAGAAAGCATCCAAGGGTTCCTCTTCCCAACACCCTTTTGTTCCAATGCTGGCGGTAAATCGGCTCCTGATCAAAGTGAGGCGAGGACTAATTGGAAATCAAAAGTCCATTAGCATTGGAAATGTCATTTCTGCAGCAGGCTGGAGAGTTTTTTTGCAAATAATTTGTTTAGGCCCCAAACTAACCATCATTAAATGAATGAAAGTCTCTGTACGGACACCTTTTGACATTAATTTAGGCTAGTAATGTATCAGATTAGAGTTTAATATGAAATTCTGACTTGAGTAATTAAAATCTTATTACTTAAGAGGATACGCTCAGTTTAATGGGGATGCAGGGAATCAGTTTGCCCTGTTCTACCCTTAGTCAATAGTGAGGAGTGAACCCAAAGCAGGAGGAGAGGGATAAGATCAGGCACCACAGATGCTGTGCCCATCTCCCACCCAGTTTTCACAGCAGCTGAGGATACACAGTCACTTTTAAAATGTCCACATCTTCTACTCAAGAATTTGGTAAAAGTAGTTTCTTGAATAAAATATGCAAATTATAGGCAAACCTAGGAGAAAGTAGGAAAAAATCCACCTTTTTTTTTTTTTTTTTTTTTTTTTTTTTTGAGTTTTTTTCAANTTTTTTTTTTTTTTTGTACTGAGAATTCTGCAAGATTACCCAAAGGGAGAAAAAAAAAAACCCACAAAAAAACACAAAAAAACCCAAAAAAAACCCCCAAAACAACTCAAAGAGGAGTAAAAACCTAATTACTAAAATAATAATAAAAAAAACCCCCTGGCCTCCCCAAACAGGAAAATCTGGACAAAAACATAATGAAGAAAACATGAAATTCCAGTGCCATCTATGGGAAATATATATATACATAGAATTAGGGGAGGCACTGATGCAAAAAACAGAATTATTTTAAAGCCAAGAGAAATTTTAGAAAAGGGTCACGGAGTAGTGAAAGTTTTAAGCACTGAGTTCAGGTAAAAATCCATGTGGCTGTGGCAGAGAAAGTGCAATTGAGTCACTCAACCCAGTTTTGGACCATAACTGATGGGCAACACCTCTCTCCATCTGGGATTTGCTGATCTGAATTTCCAGCAGCGCCAAGGTCCCAGTCTAGGACATTGAATTCCCACCATGGGACACGGAAAGGGATCTGGCTTGAGATCTTCAGGCCTGCCCTCTCAAATTCCCTGTATTTTAATCAGAATGTGCATGAACAACATCTGACTCAGGAGCGGGGAATCCAGCCTGCTGCATGTAATGTGCTTTAGGAACTTTTGGGATGAAAGAGCCTTATAAATGCCAGATAAAGCATCATTACTTTCACTTCAGCTTTTACAGCTTTGGCAAAAACGTTCCTGTCAGGATGAAACTTGGCCTGCTTCTCCTGGGTTTGGGAGGGAATCTTTTTTTCCCAAATCTGAGGAATCTGCTTTGGCTGAATTTCAGTTCATTTTATGCAAAAAGGTTGAAAACATTTGACACTGAGACCTTTTTCTGAACTCAGCTCAAATCAGCTTTGTCTTGAAATGCCAAATCTGGCAAGTTCTTGCTCAGCTCTTTTTTGGAAGGTTGTCCAAAAAGAAAAAAAACTTTCTCCTTCATTTCTCAATAACATATGTCCCACTTGCCATTCTTAATCTATTTTCTCAAATAATTCACTACTGTTGGTAGATACGGTACTTTTGCACTTCAGACTGAACAACGTATACTGAAATCTGCTTAAATGATATTTGACAAGCAGTTTGCAGGCAGGACAGCCCATCATCTGGTGTCCCATCTAATCACAGGGAACACTGGCACTGCACTCGATCCAAGACTGTGGAAGTCAATGCTAGGACTTGTTTCAGCTGCTGGCACCCATAAAATGAGGCACAAGAGGTCTTAAATATGGTGGATTTTTTTAACTCTTTGTTGGAGGAAGAAACATGAGTGACTGAGGGAGCTGGGAAGGGGCTGAGCCTGGAGAAAAGGAGCTCAGGGGGGACCTTGTGGCTCTGCACAACTCCCTGCCAGGAGGGGACAGCCGGGGGGTCGGGCTCTGGGAACAGGGAACAGGGACAGGAGGAGAGGGAACGGCCCCAGGCTGGGCCAGGGGAGGGCAGGGGGGACAGCAGCAGGAATTTCCCCATGGAAAGGGAGCTCAGGAACTGCCCAGGGAGGGTTGGAGTGCCCATCCCTGGAGGTGTCCAAGGAGCGACTGGATGTGACACAGTGCTCTGATCTAGTTGACAAAGTGGTTTTCAACCAGACTCTTACAACCCTTACGGTTCTATGATTCAACGAAAATAATATTTGGAAAGAAGGGAGAATTTTAAATTATACAAATGTGTGCATGTGCTTATGTATATATAAAAAGACACGTGAACAAAATAACCAGAAGCATCTTTGGAAGGCAATAAACAATTTACTGTTAGAGAACCACTATTCCCAGTACACCCAGCACAGCTCACCAGGGAATTTTGAGGAAGACTGGGAGCAAACACGGCATTGTGCAGGTTTTTGCAGTGCTGCAGTGGAGTAGGAGCAGCAAAAATGCCGTGGCAAATGCTGCTCTAAAGAGCAGTTTACCCACGGAAATGTTTCTGAAGTGCCCATGGGATGCTGGGAGGGAAGCCCGGAGCCACCATCCAGGCACAGGGCAGGAGAAGATGAACAGGGATGAAACAAAACAGAGAGCAGAAAGGAGGAGGAAGGAAGCTGGTGGACAAAACCTCAGCCAAGTGGGATGCTGAGGAGAGAACAAGAAGCCTGGGACTTTCTGGGACGTATGCTGAAATTAAATATACTGCTGGCATTTCTAACTGGCTCTTACATGGGCTTGGACATCACAGTTTGCTTACTGGGATAGAAAAGCTGGCTCAGGAAGATGGGATAGACGTGTTCTATTTTTTTTTTTTTCCCCCCCACTTGATTTTGTGTTAAAGACATAGATTGACTGCGTAAGAATCACCTTAGTGAAGCTGTGAGTGATTTACGACATGAGCAGACCCAGAGAAGTGCGGGGAGCAGAGACAGGAAGTGCCGTGCTGGTTTTTGTTCTGCACAGCTCAGCCAGAAAAATCCATTAAGTCCAGGCACTCAAAAAAGACAAAATCTCCTCCACACTTGTGTGTTTCTTTCTCCTTTTACTGCTGTCCCCAGCAACAGGACCCTTTTCTCAATGTGTTAGACAATGGCTCTCCTTTCCTTCTCTCGGTTCACCTGCTGATGAGCCACATCCCCCAGTAACACAAACCGATGTCTTTGAGAGCTTCTGGTGCTTTTTAACAGAGAAAACAGAAAGTTCCTCCCATCTCTCTGTAGGTAATCCTCAGCCCTTCTGAAGTAGCTGCTAAACATCCTGGCTTTGCTGCTGTTACCAGTGCAGGATGTGAGCACACACAGGAAAAGCTCCCACAGCCAGAAAAAAAAAAAAATAAAAAATCACTCGGTTGAATTGATCATTCTGGAGGATTTTCACACTCCCCCAGCATTTTAAACTCACACAATAATGGCAAAACTTTTCACTGTCGTGATTACATGTGCGTCTGGGTGCATGTTGAACCACTGCCGAAGTATTCCCAGTTCTCCTGGGAAGGCTCAGGGTTAACACAAGGAGTGTGGGTGTCTCCATCTCTCCACAGTGCAATTGGCCTTGGCTGCTGGGGAGTGACTTTGCTGGAACAGGGACTGATGGAATCTCATCCAGGGGCCTGTGGACCACAGGGAGCTGATCCACAGCATGTGTTGGCTGACAGGTCCCTGGCAGATCACCCCACACGTTTTGGAGATGGACCTGAGGAGCAATAGGATGAGAGGAAATGGTCTCAAGTTACAGCACGGGAGGTTTAGATTGGATCTGAGGGAAATTTCTTCATGGAAAAGGTTGTCCAGCCCTGGCAGATCTGCCCAAAGCAGCGCTGGAGTCCTCATCCCTGGAGGGATTTAAAATCCATGTGGATGTGGCATTTGGGGCAGTGGTGGCCTTGGCAGGGCTGGGGAAAAGTTGGACTCAGTGATCTTAGAGGTTATTTCCAACCAAAATGATTCTGTGATTTAAGGTCAGTATTTGGAGAGAAGAGACAGTAAAAATGTTAAACTTCAGGGTTTGGAATTTTAAATCAATCAACTGCTGTGCAAGTTAAGCAAAGTGACAACCAGGATGGGTCAGCACAGGCAGGAGAGTTGTCGCTGCTGGGCGGTTTGGAGTCCATAGCGCCCTCAGTGGGATGAGTGAGAGGGAAAGAAAACACAGAGCAGTAGGATGGTGGCTGAGGTGGAACAGGGCACGGCCAGGCGCACGCAGACCGTCCATACTCCAAAATGATCATTCCCTTCCTCTCCCTAACTCCTCTGACCGTAGCAGGTGCATGGGCAGGACAAAGAGAAGCCTGTGCTGCCTGATCAGGTGGTGAGGAGAGTCTGAGAAAGAGCAGGAGAGTTTTGTCTTTGTGAGAACACAAAGTCAGATTGCGCATTAACCACTGCCCAGCAAGGGAAGACACGTTAGAGTTCAAATTAGGAGTTAAAATTTAGAGGGAAATGAAATAAAGAAAAGCCTTCAAATGCTGAATAAAAGACTTCTTGTAGTCTATCTGCCCGTGTTTTCTGATGAGCATCTTTTGGGAGAGGAGGGGTATTTTCTCTGATTTCCTGAGAAAAAGTTCTATTTTATAATTAATAAAATAAAATGAAAAGGTCGATCACGGCAAACAAGACATGCCTGTGATTTTCAAATCTGCTGAGTTTAAGTGGCTTTTCTGGTGCATAGCTGGCACTAAGGAATTAATTTTTTTTACCTTTTTCTTCAGAGCTGAGTTGCAGAGGTCATGGCAAACCAGAGCTAGGACTATTCAAAATTATGTTCATGCTTAAAAACTGTCTTGACTGCTATAGGCTTTGCTATTTTCTTTAGAGACAAAACATACCCTCACACTCACTCGTCAGTATGTAGTGGAGCAATCTCAGGAGCCTGAGCTTTGTTTTTCTTTTAATTTTATTTGAAACTCTTCCAAATCCTGGAAGGGTTTCAAATCGGAGAGGGATCTTACCCAAGGACTCATTTTTAAAGCAAAGTCACACAGTGCAGCCTTCTCTTTCCTGGATGTTATGTAAATGTTAAGCTCAGCCATCAGTGCAGTGGGACACGTTTTTGCCACTGTCTCTGCAGTGGGTTCCCAGTAAAGACCTTCACTGTCAGCCAGCTGTCCCTCGGTCCCAAACTCAGCTCTGTCCTTCTGCTTCTCCCTGCGAACACCTGGGTAGTCCAGAGGTAACGACACTTTGATGCTTTCCTTTAGCACAGCACCAAAAAAAACTTTTTCAAAGCAAAATAGCGGTGAGAGAAGTGAGGAAGGAGAGCAGCTCATGCACTACGGCAGTGGTGGCAGCAGTCCCCAGGAATTTTCACAGCAGTTAACTGCAATTTTTGCTTCATCTGAAAAGGCTGATTGTTGTGTTCTGTATTAAATATTAGAGGCTGATGAGTAAAATTGAATGTTTTGTAAGACTGGGTTAGATTATATTCTACCAGATGCTGTGATATAGAATCATGGAATGAATGATGAACATCCCATCCCACCCCAGCCATGGCAGGGACACCTCCCACTGTCCCAGGCTGCTCCAGCCCCAGTGTCCAGCCTGGCCTGGGGCACTGCCAGGGATCCAGGGGCAGCCACAGCTGATCCGGGCACCCTCACAGGGAACAATTTCTTCCTAATGTCTGATCAAAACCCACCCTCCTTCAGTCAAGGCCATTCCCCTTGTCCTATCACTACACGAATTTAGGAACTACATGCACTTATACTTTCCACCGAGATAAAACATTATATCCTAAAAGGGACATAAACCATAATGTTTTTATGAGTCTCTTACATGCTACTGTCCCTCTCTCTGAGCATCCACAGGACTTGCACCCCAAGACTGTTCCCTTGCCCCCACTTGCAAACCTGTGGTGCACCACCAGTCCTTCATCTCCAGCAGGACACCTCAACCTCCTCAATTTTCAGGATGTGCTGAGCTCGGTTTTCCACCACAGTTCCAGGGATGGACAAAGGGCGCTGTACAATATCCTCTAAAAGGACGCCCAGGCTCTGCTCACAAATGCTCTGGAGCACAGTGAAACACCAGACAGTTTTTCCTGCAGCACTACCATCCCATTTTGCAATACTTCACTCACTTCTTGTACCAAATGTAACATTGGCAGAGAGAGAGAGAGAAACAAAATCATTTAATTCTGTCATCCTCCACCACTGTCATCAAATGAGAGATTGGAAAGGAGGTCAGTAGCAAAGGCACAATAGCAGCAGCGCTGAAATATTTTGGATTTTTCGTCTATGATACTGTGTTGTTTTCCAAGAGGGAAGTGAGGGCAATGTGTGTGAGAAGACCATTAGAAAGGAAGAAAAAAACCATCAGGAAAGATCAATGCTTGACTGAGCTATTTTATTAAATTCCCCCTGGATTTAGTCCGAGACTTAAGGCATGATACGATCAGAGCAGATTGCCTTGGGTTATTCCACTCTGAAGTTGTCCATATATCTGACATTGGTCATGACATATTTAATTTGAACTGGAAGTTCAGATTTAATGGTTGAATTCAAGTGGAACGGGAAGCACGGAACCAAGTCGGGACTTACTGTCCATGACTATTGCTGCTCACCTCCCTCAGCAGGCATTAGCGCTGTGGGGGGGACCTGGGAAGAGCCCTGTGCTCCCTGAACAACCTTGGATGCGGGGTGAAAACCCCAGGAATGAGTAGCAGGACCCAGAGTGGTTTCCAAGGGTGAGCTCACCCCACCAAATTGCATGATGCAGTTTGCAGGAATGAGGTGAAACTTCGGCTTCCACGGGGCCAACAGGAATTTTACTGCTGAGTGTAATGGCATTATCCTTGACGTAAAATCCTGAGGAAAAATAAAACAGAACAAAACAAAACCAAGGGAATATTTCCAGGCTGTCTGGTTCAACTGCTTTCTCATCCCCACTGAAATTTTATTTGGATATAAGTAAATAATTCTGTCCATTGGTTACTGTACCAAACAGCTGTTGCTGTTCTATCCCAACTGCTTGGCTTCAAGGGTATTTTAAATATTGTGCTGGGCAAGATTTAGCACATAAACACTGTTACCTACTGAAAAATGAGAATCGAGTTCTTATGAACACGTTACCCTTTGTCAAGATCGTGTCAGTAGAGCAGAACTGAAGGTATAATTAGGAGCAGAAGTCTTGTTAGCAGCAGAATTTAGCCTTAGCAAGAGTATTTCTAGACTCACTTTCTCTCACCACACATTTTCCAGCCCCAGTTACCCTCAGCCTAATAGGCCCTGGTAACATCTTGCACTGACCTCCCCACAGTGCTCGAGTCAGCAGTGCCAAATCTTTTTCAATGCTTGGAAGGGCCCTGCTGGCTCCTGCACTTATCTGGATTCAGTGGGGTTTGACCTCTCCATGAAATCATTATGGAAACAAATCCATGTGCATTCCCTCCACAGCCAGCAATAAACACAAAGGAGAGCGAGGGAGTGAATGAACGTTCAAAACATGTCAATGCTCCTCATCTGGAGGAGGTAAAACAAAATGCTTTCATTTAGATTCCTGCACTGATTTTACAAAGCCAGGCCTTCTCAGCGTCTTCGTTGTTTTGTTTCATTTTTTTTTTTTTAAATTTGGTGGCTGCGATAAAACACAAATGCCTTGGGTGTCTTCAAGTGCAGAGTGAGGCACTGATGTCTGTCCTTCAGGGGTTTTCATTTCACACTTTGTCAGCCGCGTTGTGCTGTGCAAGGTGAGGTACACGGGTCTGAAGAGAGAGGGGACACATCCCTCCCTGGCTCTCCAGCCACAGACTGGGACAGAGACAGGAGCGGGAAGAAAATTCACACCTGAACGTTCCATGCTTTCACAGCAGATCCCTTCGACGGCTTCTCCACCTTCCCATTGCTGCCTCCAACCCCTCCACGGAGACGGTGGCCCCGCATCACTCCTGTGCTCTGGAAACGTGGGAGAGCTCCCACTGCCCGTGAATTCCTGAGCCCAAAGGCTGCTCAGCAGCGGTGGGGGGCACAGCCCCACAGCTCCACGAGCTGTTCCTCATGGCCAACCCTTCTCCACCCACCCCAGGGCGATGCGAGGGGCACGGGGCTGGCCGAGCCAGCTCCCCCAGCACCACCCTCCGCCCACGGCCCCTCCACACGTCACCCACAAGTGGCACTTAGAGTTTTGGACAGCACCATTAGTGTGAGAGGCACTTATGGAGATGGATCGGCATCCACCTGATGGCTGAGGTCGTTTTCTCCTCCCACATGATTCATTGGGAGGGAATTAGGGAAAAATGGGAAAAGTATGCTGATGTAATGGTGCATTTTTCAGGAGCTCGTTCATTGCCTTCACCTTGAGCTTTCAGATGGGCTGAAGTCACAAGGCAAACAATAGGAAATCTTCCTTTAAAATCATGCTAAGGAAGAAAAAAATTAAAAATAAGAGCTCCTTTATAGCCTGCCTCAACTCTGACTTATCAAACGCAAGGTGTTTGTTAGATGCAACAGGTTCCTTGCTACGAAGCAGTGTTCTTACATTCCTCACACCCCCTGTAGGCTTTGAAATCAGTGTTCAAAGTGGACTTTCTGAATTCATGAAAACCCACAGGTCTATAATACATCCCTAATGGAAGTCAAACATGACACCCTAGAGATAAAACACAGTGGCCTTACCCTCTGTTCACAGTAGGTGTCTGTGTATAATAAATATTTTATTTTACTACAAAAACAAATAACTAAACATACCCCCTGTGTTTGTTCTGAACTCTACAGTAGCTTTTGTGAGTTTACTATATTTCAAAGCTGAGGTAGGAAACCACAAAGTCACGTCAGTTATAATCCACGCTTGCACAAGGCAAGCCAGCTCTGATTCCAGCCCCACCGAGCTCCTGGGACCTGGGTGGCCCCGGCCCTCCAGGAGAGGCCCCATGAGGAGCCCAGATGTGGGGTGGGAAGCCCACCAGGCACAGCCCCGGCTTGCAAAGGATTCATAACACCAAAAACATCCTGTGGGTTTTGCTGCTTTCAGGGGCGGGTGGTGGTCCTGCAGGACCTCTGTTAAACTGGGGTGTGCGCTCTGCTCTGCTGAGGGACCTGGGGGACTCTTCATTCAAGGGGGGACACCCAAAATACGTGGACGAGCTGGCATCTGAAGAGGAGCAGAGTGTCTTCTCTGAGCTCTTTCATCATGGCCGTGCTCTTGGTTTTAGCAGTGACTATCACACTTCTCCACTATCTCTTAATTTCCTGGGATATTTACTCTGGGAGAGGCAAGTGTACACCGAAATGATCCCTCCCCTTTTCTTCTCCATCTTCAGGAGCTCTTCAGTTGTGGGCCTACAGTTATGGAGAACCTCCTTAGCTTCCAAAAACAGCAGAAGAAGCCTGCTGGAGAGGGGAGCCGTGGTGAGGGCTGTCCCTCACCTCAGACCAGGCAGCACAGTCAGGGCTGGCAGCAGGATCTCCTCAGCTTAACCCTGGTGGACACGTGAGGAACAAAGCACACCTGCTGTGACAACATGGGATTATTTATTGACTGATTTGACTCGGGAGGGACCTCAAAGGTCATCTAATCCAACTCCCCTGCCATGGGCAGGGACACCTTCCACTAGACCCAGCTGTTCCAAGGCCTGTCCAACCTGGCCTTGGACATTTCCAGGGTGGAGCATCTACCCCCTGTCTAGGCTACTTGTTCCAGTGTTTTACGTTCTGCTGCTCCACTTCCTGAGGTGTCCACGCTGCTCCCCGGGCTGTCAGGATGCAGTTCTACCCCGCTGCTGCTTCCAGGCACAAGTGACAAACACACGAAGGGGAAAGGCACCTCTGTGGCCCTGATTTTTCAGCCTGAGATGTTTTGATTTTTAAAACTCTGTTCTCACGGAATTTTCTGTAAACAAAAGAAGATGTTTTTGCTAACTCCGTCTTGTTTTCATTCCTTTTTTAGAGGTGGAGACAATTTGATGTCTCTCTGTGTTGGCCAATGTGATTGAATGGGTGTTACTGCTAACACCAATCAGTTTCGCTCTAAGGATCTGGTATATAAGGGGGTCAGACTTTGAATAAATACCTTTTTAGCCTTCTGACAAATTCTGGAGTCACGTGGGCTGACTTTGTGTCCTGTAGCCACACACCTCCTGGTGCAACCCCACCTTGGATGCCATCCCTGGAGGATTCCACAGCAGGAGCAGCCCCACAGAGCTCGGACGCTTCTCCACCAGCGCCTGCTGACCAGAGAAACGCGCCGCTTCCATCGCCCGTGGACCAGCTTAGGAGACATCACTCTTCTTTCAAGGGCAGTGTCGAACCACCCAACTTTTAAATACGGATATATATGGAAAGGAAACGGAGAAATGTGCAGTAAATGTGCAGTTGCTGATGAATCACCGAGTTCTGACAGCTTTACACAGATATAACTGCACCCGGCCAATTTCTCAGCTGGTGTAAACTGGCATCCATCCATGGCCTGTAATGAAGGCAGCCCAATTTACACCAGCCAGCTGACCCATTTTTATTGATTTTCAATGATTTACATCGGGCTCGGGATGGAGTAATACATTGTGGAATCAGGCCCACAAAGTATGGGCCCTAACCTTACATTATCAGGGAATTCCAAATTAGGATTTCTTGGTCTACCGTTATTTCATGCTTTTACATCTATCAAAAATGAGCTTTTCTAAGTGCTGCACCGTCAGGGTGTCATTATCTAGACACAATAATAAGAGAGTCAGGCACTGTAAAAACCCTGAAACCTTGACTTGTGGATTTATACAAGACATTTAATGTTATTTTAACATAGTATTTGGTATGTACTTTTATATGTTTCAGTGGCTTATATCATCATTCTTACTCCACTAAAACTTCCGTGTCTTTTTTCTTAAATAATATCCTTGTGTAAATTTTTTTTGTAAGCTCTAGGTTTGTTTTATGACCCATAAACTTTGACAATATATTAAAATCTTGGAAGAATTTAATATCAGGAGAAGATCATCTTTAAAAAAATCATTTCTCTGTATTATAGAGACTTAGACACATCGAGTCTGTTAAAAGGTTTAATAGCTGTTTATAAATTTTACTGCAACTGTCAATAACTTCATAATATATTAAACCAGTTAATAGGTCAGCAGAAAATATTTATAACTTGCTATAAACTGTTTACTCAGGAAATAAACTTAATTTCTAATGATAATGAAACATAAAAGTCAATGAATAATAATTTTAATATTTTATCCTAATTTAAACACAGTTTTACCATTTGTTGTAAAGACCGAGCAGCAGTAAAAAGCACTGATTTTTCTAACTGTGGGCAAAAAATAATCTGTGAAAGGATCATCAGTGATGGGAGTTTACATTGTACTGGAAGATGACATTAGGAACACTGATCCAAAAAAAAGCCATATGGATAAGAAATTTAAGTAAGAAACTACACTTGGAAAGATTTGGATAATTTTAGACAACACCTCCTCTTCCACATAACTTTTGCAAAGCTGAATTTTTGCCATTTGAAATGTTTTCACACCGAAATCCCATCTTTTTATTCCAGAATAAACAGAAACATGCCCGACCCTGCAGCATCCCACGTCCCCCCTGTACTGCAAGAGGCAGGACCCGAGAGCTGGTGTTGGTCTGTCTCTCCCAACGAGGAAAGTCCAACCTCACCTTGCTATCCAGGGGCAAAAATAATTCCTATTGACACTGGGGATGTGCCCTCTCAGTTCAAAAATACCAGGATACCCAAATTCCCACAGATCCCCAAACTTCCCAATTAGGAAACAGCCTTATTCAACTTCTGTTCCCAACCTGCATCGCATCACATCACAGACTATTGGAGCTGTTTTCCGGAGAGAAGAGGTCAAATCTGCCTAGGATTCCATATGGATCAGGGCGTGTTCCTGCCCATTCCCAAGCGGACTGTGCCTGGTCAGTAGCCCCAACTCGGAATTTCCTGCTCTTGCACCTCCATCCCATGGCCACAGCCACAAGAGAGGACTGGCAGGACTCTCACCATGGCTTTCACACTACAAAGTTGATGAGCTGCACCCAATTAATTTTTTATATTTAATATTAGGCTTTATTAATCTAGTATTTTATTAATAGAATTTCTGAATATTTAATGCCAATTTTTATATGTAATACTAAGACTTATTAATCTCCTAAATTTTACTAATAGAATTTTTGTAACTTTTTTTTCTTTTTTTTTTGCCACCCTCTTTCAGACCACTTCTGTGTTTTTAAAACGCTGTGACACCAGAGGGAAAAAAAAAACAACCAAAAAACAAAACAAACAAACAAACAAAAAACCCCACAAAAAGCACACAATCCATCCTCTTGGATTGGGATGCATGAGGACAGAGCTTACCCTTCCCTCCTCATTCCCAACCCAATGTGTGCGCTGTGGCCTTATTTCCTCCCTGTGAATCCCTCCCTCCATCCTAACGAGCCCTAATTATATTTATTTGTGCCTTAAGAGCAGACTCAGTGAGCACCTCCGTTAGGAAACTCCCCGGCTGCACATTCCTGAGGCGCTGCGTGGATGCCATCCCGCCTTGCAACCGGGTTTTTCTCCAGCCTCCAAATTAGCACCACAGTCACATAGCAAATTGGAATATGCATGTGGCTCCGGCGCTGAGATGGCGTTGCCTTCCCCTCTCCCTGACACTTTTGATGTTGCTCCCTTTCATCGTCGTCACCGTCCTGCCTCTGCAGCAGGCTCCACATCTGAGGCCTTGCGCGGGGCGTAATTAGGAGCTGCAGGACCAAGACGTGAAGGTTGGGCTCTCGTTTGTCGAGGAAGCAGCTCGGGGAAGGGCAGCTGGTCCCTGGGCTGACTGGGTGGGGACAGTGCCCACCCCATGGGGACACCCTGGGCTGCCTTGGCTGGGCTGCTGTCACGGTGGGACAGGAAATAGATTGGCTCCATATCGTTGTCAGAAGAGAAAGAAGCTTTATTTACAATCCCAACAGTTTCTTTTAGAACACGCTGTGTAAAAAGGTCTGTTATTGCTCCATGGCACTGACACTGCTCTCCATTGGGTCAGGAATAGGAAACAACAGGTTGCATGGTCACCCAGGGGGTCAGCTTGGACACCCTCTCCTCAGAGACCTTCATTGAGGTGAGGGAAACACCCCAAAAGCAGAGAAGCTCCGTCTGACCTCTCCCACGGTCTCATGACCTCTGAGCTCTCCTGTTGCCCTGATTTTTCAGCCTTCTTGTGGCTCACAGTTCACAGTTCTTAGGTTGTTTCTCACACACGGGTGTTATAAATAGAAGCAATGTTTTCCTTAAGTGAAGGCAGTTCAGATTCTTTGTTTTAGAGCTATGGACAGCTGATGGACAGTTGTCCTGACCGACGGGATGGGGAGAGGTGTCAACCTTCTCCCCCAGTCCCTGACCTTTGTAGAAATACTATAAAATGGAGTCAGATCTTTTATTAAACAGTTCATGCCTTCTCACCAAAGTGAGTGAGTGTGTGTGGGTCAAACAAGGACACTCTCCCACGGGTCTGACCTCTCCCAGCTCTCCCGTGCCTGAGTTCTCCCTCCCAGGTCAGGCTGGGGAAGGGAAGAGGTCCAAGGGAGCCCTTCCTTCCCTCCAGCAAACCAGGGACAAGGCTCGCCACCCTCTAAACATCATTCCCTTACCTTTACAAGGATATAAATACACGTTTCAGTGTAATAAACCCTTTTCCTTTCATTCCGCTCCACACCTAGCATCCACGTGCTCCTTCCCATTTGGAAATTTGTTTCTAAACGTCACAGTTTTGCTATAGTGCAGCAAAACCAGGGAGTTTTCAGTTTGCTGTTGCATAAGAGGCATCCCAATCTCCCCAAGAATAACCGTTTATCAAGGAACAGTGCTGAACAAACAGGATTTATTGCAATAGTGCAGTTGGCTGATCACGTCATGTTTGTTTTCCTGGAAAGGGATGGTATTTGGAAAATAAACTTATTTTTTGTAAGAAAACCTGTGTACCTATCCAACAAAAACATCCTGCTAGTGTGAAGGAAGGACACCACCAGCCCTTCCCAGCCGTCAGGCCCTTGGAGAGCAGACCTGGGGCTGAAGGCACTGGCAGCCAAGGAAGTAGAAGTAGCTTCCAGACAACTCATTCCCAAACTGGAAGGGGGTGTGGACAGCTGTGGACAAGCCTCATGCTCACCAGAACCTCTCTTTATTCCTGCACTGTGATTTGCAGGCGACAGTTTGGGTTCAAACTGAAAGAGGAGACATTTAGGTAAAATAGCCGGAGGAAATCCTTCCCTGGCAGGGTGGGCAGGCCCTGGCACAGGGTGCCCAGAGCAGCTGTGGCTGCCCCTGGATCCCTGGCAGTGCCCAAGGCCAGGCTGGACACTGGGGCTGGAGCAGCCTGGGATGGTGGTATTTGAGATTTAAGGTCCCTTCCAACCCATGATTCCATGATTTGGGTGTCACAAGGCTCATCCCAACATTTGGGAAATGTTTTTTGGCGTTGCAGGGATCCATAATCCCTTTACAGACCCTCGTATGCCATGCTGGGCTCACCTCTTGCTGCTTCATGGGAAATGTCCTATTTCAGTGTTTTTAAGAGAGGAAAAAAAAAAAAAAAAGAAAAAAGAGATGTTTCCACTATTATTAATAGTAATGGTAAAGCTTGAAGAAAAGAAAAAAAAAAAAGATGAAGACATGAGTGCGTTTGAGTGTGTTTACTCAAAACACTTCAGTATAAAATAATAAAGTACTAAAAACAAAAGGTACCTCATCCTGCTGCCACCCCACTGGGCACCGCACTGAGGGGGTCTCTGGCACGAGAGCAATTTTCTTACAATACCTCACATTCCACAAAATTAGGCACAGTCTATGTGTTAAGGAGGGAGCGTCAGATCCGTGTTGGCTTTGAATTCCCCTGCTTTTGTCAGCCTCATTATTACAGCTCGAATGTTATTAAAATGCTGCTCTTCGTCTGTTAATAATCATTTCACTTCTCTATCTCTGCCACATGAACTTTAGAACACTGTGAAATGGGTTTTGTAGTTGCCTGTTTTTTTCAAGTTCATTGATCAAACATTTGTACATTTTAATGCTATAAATAATTGAAGAGCCTTCATTTTTCAGTGTTAAAATTAACTTTTCTGTTCTGCCTTTTAAAACTAGAACAAGGGGAAGTGTAATTTAAGCCATGAAAAGGCTGCAAAATACGTGAAACTCTCTGTAACCCTTTTCTGTGAGACTCTCCTCGTTTCACTTTGATTCTTGCCGAGACTGAAGTGTGTACAGCCAGCCCTTGACAGGCTCCTCCAGCAGGTTACTTGCTAGAGGAGTTCACCTATTTTCAGAGGAGCCTTTAAACATGGGGATGGATACAAGGAGACTGTTTGAAGCCACCCAGCAGGTTTGGAAAAGCTGGGGGCAGGGAGGAGCTGGAGGAGGTGGGAGCAGCAGAGCCAGGCAGGGATGTTCTGATGAAGGACAGCAGTTGATGTCTCAGCGCACATTTTTCCTCCCTTCCTAAAGCGTGTGTTCAATAGGAATAAAACCTTTGGAATGAATGAACCCAGGAATGACCCAGAATGCAGGGAATGGGAAGAGGAAAGCATAGGGTTGCCTCTGGGAAGGAAAGCAAGACTCAAACCCGCTCTGGTGTCCTGTGAGGACAGTGAAAAGCAATTAGGTTTGATACAAAATTCCCATTCCTGGTGGTCCCAGACCTTCCTGCTGCACCAAAAGTTTCAACCAAACTGCTACACAAAGGGTGGCAAGAGGGCCTGTGTCACCCTGATTTTTTCAGCCTTCTCTTCTGTTTCACAGTTTCATGTTTTGGGTTCTTTCTCACGCTCTGGTCTGTAAACACCGGCAAATGCTTATCATAACTTCAAGGTAGTTTTCATTCTTTGTCTTAGAGCTATGGACAGCTGATGGACAGTTAGTTGTCTTGACCAACGGGATGGGGAGAGGTGTCAACCTTCTCCCCCAATCCCTGCCCTTTGTAGAGATTCTGTATAATGGAGTCAGACTTTTAAATAAAGTCGTTCTTACTTCATGCCTTCTGATCAAAGTGTGAGTGTGTGTTTGTGAGTGTGTGACGAACTGCGTCAGGCTTGTCCCTGTACCAGCCCTCAAATGGGGCTGAGGACCAGACAGAAGAATGTCCTGCAGCATGCCCAAGTGTGGGAAATAGCCAACAAAATTAACAGTATTTGTATTTGTGAAACAATTCGGTGGTGTGAAGTGTGGGATGTTTCTTTACAGATCTAAGCCTGACTCTAAATCTTGTTCGGACACAACCTCTCAAGTCAACCAAAGTTAATCAGCAGTACTGGTAGACGAACTGCTGGAACGAGTCAGTACGGGGCAAGCTGAATATTTCCAATTTTTTGGAAGAATATCACCAGCAGATGCTTATCCAGAATATACCAGAAAACACTCAACCTGCTTCGTTGAGGAGCTGGGCTGGAAATTTTCCTGTGAGGGAGTTCCCATGGGGGATGACTGGGGCTTCCTGACTCCAGCCAGGGTGGGGATCCTGTGGGAAAGGCAGATCCCAAATTCAGGTTCAATTAATTTTGCCAGCCCCTGGAGCACCTTCATCCTGGAAAACTCATGGACTTGGGAGAGGACAACCTGCCCACCAGCCGATTTTATGCTGAACAAACACATACATGAGATAAGGTTCCCTGAAAGCTATGAGGAAAACTACAAATCTTTACATTAAAAGGGGTAAACCATTAAAGCTGGATGTTTCTCCACCCTCGGAGTGCTGCTCGCTTGCTATGGATTTTATGAAAACAGTGATGAGTGAAATGGGGATTTACTGAAGACGCTAAAGCCAGTGCTGATGGAGCAAACAACCCTGACATGGCTCTGCCTGAATTCATTCCAAAGCGAGCCTTCCCAGAGCCTCTGCGATGCCAGGAAAAGACGGAGCCCATTCCCCAGTGCCAGTTTAAGAAAATGGGCAAAGCTTTCTGCGGCAAATCCAGTTTGGCCTGAGCTGTACCCCCGGGCAAAAGCCTGGTCTGGCCACACAGAGCAGCACTTTGTGCTGTGGGCATTAAAGAAAGAGCCAAAATGGCAGATTTAAACCCAGAAAATTGCAAAAGTTGCCTACTTGTGGCATCACACTCCACTGTGTGCTGAGAGCTGTAAATTGGAAGAACAGTAACAGGAAGTGAAAGAAAAGGGAAATCCAGAAAATGAATACTTGGTTCCCTTGCTATCAACCACAGCTTTGATCTCTCATATGCTTCTCCTGCACAAAACAATGGTAAAAGAAGTGAAGAGTGAGAAAAAAAAAAAAATCAGATGTACGTTGAACTGAGCTGAAATAATAGGTAGGGTGAGGTTCTGTTCTCAATATCCCACTGTTAGCTCCAGGAGATCAGGAGGAAGGAAGACTTACCTCATCTCCTCAGCTGACAGAAAAGGAAAAAAAAAGCAGAAATAAATAAAAACAGAACATAGGAAAAAAAAAAAAAGACAACTTTTAGAGATTGTCACAGTCTGAGGGCACAGAGGGCTCGTTCTTGCAAAATCCACCCTCAGTGTGCTGTGATGTTCCTGTTAGCCCCCTCAGCAGGGGAACTGGGGAATGCTCCTTTGGCAGAAGCAGGACCACCAGGGGCAGTTCCTTGTCATGGGCAGGGGTGGCACAGGGACCCCGAGATGTGGGTCCCACCCCACTCCCGAGCGCGCCTGGGATCCCTTTGGCTCTGCTGCCAGTTCGCCCGAGCGCCAACGCTCCATGAAGAATATTTTTGCAATTATTTCTTGGAGCTACTTAAGGGAACTCTTGCCCTGTGATACACAGTGTTATCGGCACCTCCGACAGCCACTCCAGCCCTCAGAATTAATCTTGGAATTCTCTGCATCTTCCAACTTTTGGTCCACAGGAGGTTTTCCCCTTTTTCCCCCTCCTCAGCGGGTGCCTGACTGGTAGGAATGGATTAAGACAATCACAAGCAGCACTGCATGGTGAATTCCTTCTTTGCATGACAGCTGGTTTGAATGCATTACAGGACTGAGGAAAACATTGGTTCCATATTCGAAGAGAGCCTCAGCTTTTCCAAGAGGCTTTGGCTCATCCACAAGAAGTTCAGCCGCTGATATTCACTTATTTAATTCTTTACCAAACATGCAGAATCTCTGACAACCATTTGTTTAAATTACTTACACAGCTCGCCGTTTTTAATCTTTTTTTCCTATTAATCTGTGACAAACCATGGAATTTAATATTTTTTACCGTGACTAATGTATGAAATTTCTTAGCTTTGTCTGTAATTTACAGAGAGCCCTGAATAATTGAGCCTTTAAGTTTAAAGGCTTATATTTTGTTATTCTAGCTGTGATGGCTTGTAATGGTTTGAAGAACCTTGGGGGCTTTAGTGATATGTGCCAATAAAAAAAATACCAAAACTGATCTCAGCCCTCCTTGTTCTCTCTGTTGGCCTCTGATTATAAGGAGGGAGAAATGAAAGAAAATAAATAAGTGACAACATGGAGAGGGTGCAAGACCAAGGAATTAATGTATTTCAGTGACTGCACAAGGGTTTCCAGCACCTCTGCTGTCAAATCTCATCCTACACATTCCTTACCCTTGTTTAATAGATGAATGCTTTGCACTGTCAACCACAGCTATTTCAAAAATAAAAAAATAAAAGGAAAATGTAGGTAAAAAGTCAATCTCTCTACAATCTGCGGACATCCCCAGTCCTAGCACAGATATCTACTTCCCCAGCTATGAGGATCTTGGAGTTCAGTAAAGCTGAGCCCGCCCCGAGGCCCTCAGGAGACGCAGACTGAGGGGCAGGTTTCCCTTTACGAGATGCAGCCACCTTGTCCAGGTCATCCCTACACCCACAACAGTGACATGAGCAAATTGCCACCTGAACCAGAAGAGACAGAGACCCAGTGGCCCCCAGCCGCCGGCTGCTGCGTGACGGGGCAGGACCTCACCTTTCCCAGGTGCTCCAGCCCACACCTGCTCTGCCAGAAAGCTGCAAGGGGCTCTGACCCAGAAACCACTTGCTCACGGACCCACGACGACCCAGTGATGGCTCAGAGGACAATCCCTAGAGGAACATTCCCTGATCTCCACGTGGAGTGATGAGGCTGAAGGCCAGGAGAGTCCTGGTGACTGCTGAAACGCAACAAGCCCTGGTGAGATCTCTGCCTCTCATCCAGGAGGAAGCAAAGAGCACAAAGAAGCTGCTGCTGCACATTAACACTGGAAAAATAGGTCTTGGAGTGATGCAGAATACCAAGAGATCTAATGGCACCTTAGCCTTAAACCAGACAGAGCAGAAAGCCTTGGCACAAGGATGTTATATATATATTCCTCAGGTCATGTTATTTCTTTTAAATATTAATCAGAAAAATTGGAAAGCTTTATTATAAAGATGACAAATGCTACTGTGCCTCGAGGAAAGGTTGTGCACAGGATGTGCAAACTTGTACTTATTTGATTCAACATGGTGACTGTGGGCTGCACTTTTAATGAGGGAAATAAAATATCCTCTTAATTGGCTATAAAAGGATGTGCACCGCAGACTTACTGAAACATTAGGCTGCATAGTTAGGACCTACTTTGTAACAATGCCTCATATTTATTAATATTATTTTTATTGGTTGCAAAATCTATGAGTTTATCTATATGATAGAAACAAAAGGCGCTTTTTTTTGCCTTTTTTTTTTAAGGGAAAAGAGAGAAAGAAAGAAATTGTATTTTACACGGGGTAAATTGAAAACATCAGCATACCCTACAGAGTAATAGCACTTTATCATGATTTATACATGGGAACATAACTGTTGCCAAAAAACATAGGTGACCTCTCCCTTCCCTATATTAATAATTACAGTATGGAGATGGAAGCATGATATGTGGGACACTCCTCTCTGCTACAAAAAATAAGGGAGGAATTGTACAAAAAATATGAAAAAGAGGCGAATCTGACTAGGAAGTGTTGACAGGCATCGCATCTCATGCAATGAAAAACACATTATTGGAATCTGCCCAAAACACAGGTTTTATTCCAACTGTTCATGCTATATATTTATTTATTTTTATTTTAAATTAAGGAAGAGCACACTCTGAACACCCTTTCTGTTCAGGCTCTGGTGAGCACAGAGCGCCTCTCTGAATGCTGCTGAGACATCCAGACTATGGGAAGGGACTGACAGAGACACTTGGTGACAGCTCCTGAATCCCAGGCAGAGGGGTTTGGGGTCACCCTGAGGGGTTTTTGTGTTTCTTAACAGATCCCTCCACCCATCAGGTTAAAGTCATTTCCCCTAAAGGAATTTCAGCATTATATAAGGGAGATTATTTATTAGAAAAACTATGGAGAATGACAACAGCATTTTTTTATATGGATGCCTCTTTTTTAAAAAGCATTTTTCCTGCCCTCACTCCAAAAAACTTTAAACTCATCCTTTATAGAGCCATCTGAAGCATTCCTTTGAATGACTGCAGCAGTGACACCCAGAGAGGGAGGGGATCCCACACAGGAGCCTCTCCACTCAGCGCCAACAACGAGATTGTTGAGGCTGCTGCCAGCCCCCTTCCCCGGACATCGGCCTTGGTGTGAAATGTAACCAACAAAGCCAAAAACACCCTCTAGAATAGAGAGTGCAGAAGAAATTAAAAAAAGAAAATCAGCAAAGGCTGCTTCAGTTTACCAATTCGTGTTGAAACCTGTTAGTGATTGTGTTCTTCAGAGTTTTTATAAGGCTCTGTTACGGCCTTGAACTTGACATATGATGGAGCCTCCCGGATTAAATATCCCTGATACTTTTTTCCCCCAGTCGACAAGGCAGGAAGAAATCTTCTTCCAAGCTCCGCAGTTGATTTTCCAGATTTTCATATCCTCAGGCCTATGAAATGCTGATCCAGAAGGAACACACCATCACTCCGTGCTAACTCCTTTCTTTGTGCAGCTCCAGGCAGGGAACAGCGGCGCTGGACACAACGCAGGTGAGGGGCAGCACTAAATCCAGCTGCACTGAGGAGGCTTGGCTGGAGCAGACACATTTTTTTCTCCTAAATGCCACATTTAAACTCCTCCTTTAAGGCTGAGTCCTCTGGAGGGACTGGACAGAGGAAATCTGACACCCACAAAAAATTAAGGTCTCGATTTTATATCGAACCTAATGGCAGACACCCAGCAGCCTCTTTATATCAGGTAAGATAGAGCAGCAATAGGCTGCACTGATTTAAATCCCCTCATCCATATTTTTCTTAGGTGAGTTTTGTTTCCCACTGAACCTTTCAGGCCCTGGAAAATGTAAAACTAAGGCAGGAAGCGCAGGTTTAAATTATGTCAGACAAGATCAGACAGCGCCTGGAGCGGAGAGGCTCTCTGCGGGTCCTCGCTGTCATGCTGCTCGGGCAGCCTTCTGGGAGAGCAGGAGGAGCTGGGGAGCAGCGGGCAGAGCTGGAAAACACGGCTGGAAAATAACCCAGCTGCCTCTGCTGGGCTGCAGCCCCACGTCCCCCTGCGGTGGCCCGGTGGGGTGTCCCGTCCCGTTGGCGTTTTTGCGGATTCTCCAAAACGGGCGCTGCTGTTCGGCTCCTCGCAGCCTCCTGGAATGGCAGGACCACTGGAGCTTGAGAAATGGCTGTGAGTGCTGTGGAAAACACAGGGAGCTGCTTCCCAGCACGACCGCTGGCTCCCTCAGAAAATTGGAGCTGCCAGGTCTTCATCGTAACACGAAGATCCCAGAAATTCTACGGGATCAGTGAGACACCTGAAATTAAGGAGAGCATTTTTTGCATGCCCAGTCCTTGCTGCAGCTATATTGATTCCAGCTCATTGCTAAAACCAACACTCAAGTTCACTTTATCCTATTTCCAGCAATTATAGCTACTTCAAATAGGGAATTTTTATGCGAGAAGAAGAATAAATGTCATTCCTGGAACACGTACATTACTGTAATCTAATGTGAGTAAGAAGTCACTTGAGATGGAGAAACGCAACAGCCCCTTTAGGGCTAGTGCCACAGCAGAGGCAACAAAAGGGAAACCCTCGTTAATCCATTGGAAATATCATGTTAATAAATGAAAATGAGATAATGACTTTTGTGGCTAGCTGAATCTTGTCTAAAGCCTCTTATGAGCTTCATGTGTCTCAATTAGGGACTATGTTACAAGGTAAAAAAAAAAAAATCAGCTGCGGGCTGAACACAATAAAAAACAAAGTTAAATAAGGAAATGTGCTTGGGATTATTATTATTGCAACCCTCCTGCCTGACCTAGAAGTGTCTTATGGTACAGATCCACCCTGAGCTCCCATTACAGCTTTTAATTGGAATTTCAGTAGCTGCTCCCGCAATGCGAGGAATGACTAAAGTTTGCTTTTCTCTTCCCTACCAAAGGACACAAAGTCCATTTACGCTCCCTGATCCCACATCCCACCATCACACAGACAAACTCTGGTGTTCCAACACCAATGGCAAAGTCCCAACCATCCTCACTCAGTGAAAACCAGCACAGACCAGGCTGGGAACTGGACAGGAGGAGAGGGATGGGCTTCCCACCAGGCAGGGGGAGGACAGAACCTCCCAAATCCCAGTGTCTGGGCAGGGAAGGAGGAATCTGGCCCCAACAGGCTATTCCTTAGCAGTGTTAATGTTTGATGTCTGTTGGGCAGATTTGTCGCTAATAAACACACCTCACAACTTCAGCTTTCTGAAGTTTTGGTGGAAGAAGGTGTTTGACTCAAACCCAGAGTTACTCTGCATCAGGAAATTAAGAACCACCTAAAGGGTGCTACATGTGAACCTCTATTAGTTTATATCTTCCTAGACTTATCAGGGTTGTACTTTTACAGAAAAGACATTTATTTCCATAAAACCTAATTTAAACCAAGATTTTCCAGTAAGCAATTGAAAAATTCTGCATCTTCATTATCTGGTAGCTAGCATTCAAAAATGAGATACACATATATATGAAAAAACAATAAAATAAGTGGACAGAAACAGTCATCTACCAGTAGAAATGCTGTTGTCTCCATCCCTGGAGAGATTTAAAAGCCGTGTGGAGGTGGCAGTTGGGGACATGGGTTTGTGGTGGCCTTGGCAGGGCTGGGCAACACTTGGACTTGACAGTCTGAAAGTTCTTTTCCAGCACTAACAATTACAACACTCAAAATACTCCACTTTTCCAACCCTCTTCTCTAAATATTCCTTCTCCAAAATAGAGTTGTGTTAATTTTTTCCAATATTTTTGTTGTTGCTCTTTCTGTATCTTTTTTTTTTTAGGTTGTTTTTTTTTTTTTTTCCTTGAGTCACAAAATGGTAACTCTTCATGGGTTCAATTATTATAAGTTCATTTGGTATTCATGGAAATAGCGGTGATTATAATGAATTCATTTGATATTCATGTGCATGTCACATGTCCTTCGGTGGCAGTGCCGTTGTCACTCAGCCCTCATTAGGCTGCGCTCTCGTGGTGATGTCCCTGCTCTGGTCCTGCACGTGGGCAGGGTGCTGGGAGCAGGGACACCACAGACACATCGCATTCCCGTTCTACTCTAATTTCTTGCTTTAAGAAAAGCAGTTTTAGCATGTTATGATTCAATAAAAACCACGATTTCTCTCTCAGAATGGTTTTGGAGTTTGTAAACTGCTTTGTTTCCTTTCTGCTCCCCAGCCCTGTGCAGGTCTGAAAACGTGCAAGAGTTAGTACAGAAAAAGAATTTACAACTTAACATATTGACTTTGTGCTCCTCTGCTCCAGCTTTTCAGCCACAGTAATTCAGCCGGATAATTTGCTTCTGAAACTCTAAACTTGCCAGGATTTCAGGAATAACTTTCCATCTGAAGGGCCATTTTTTTGTGTGATATTGCTGTCGAGAAGAGCTCAAGTTTAGAGCAGACATCAAATTCCCTGCTCACCTTCATAACGAAGCAACCAAGCCCCCAATATTTTTCATACTTCTGCACAAGATTATAAACAGGGATGCTCCAAAGGCCCTGGAGGAGCGAGGGGCTCAGGTCACACTCAATTGAGTTGGATTTATTTCCTTGAACCATTTTGGCCCCTCTCAAATCCTCTGCTCTCCAACCACGCCAGCGACCGACGGCGAGCTTCTTGAGGCGCGACGTCGCGGGAGCCATCACGGTGACTTGAAACACAGAACGAGCAAGGCTAAGGTCAAAAGTTCTCCAAAAAAGTCTAATACATACATCATCCACATCCCCAGAGGAGTCAGCTCTATTCACCTTAATCCTGAATCAACACTGCCTCTGTAAGTGCAGCCCACGCCTCGTCCTCCGGGGCCACTCCTGCGCTCAAATTTGGATGCGGGAGCCTTGGCGGATTTGGGCTGTGGATCACCAGGGAAAGAAACCTGGCGCTGCTTCTTGAGGGCTTGCGAAGCACCATTAAGGCTTTATTTCCCACCGGCCTCTAACCTCTCGCAGGCACTGGACTCTCAGTTCCCCAGCAGGCACCGGGAGCCTCTCCCACGGGTCCCCCTCAAAGCCACGTGGTGCCTCGAGCTTGGCACACGGGATCGAGGGAAGGAGGAAGGAGCCGAAAAGGATTCTTGTCTCTTTATGCAAATTAAATTGCTCTGAAAAACCTGATGGGTACAGGAAACCAGCAGAAAACACACTGGTGCTAAATTTTCTGGGGACAGATGGACAGAGAGAGTTTTACCTGCAAGTGAGCAACAAGTCTCAGATTAAGGGCCCAAAGCTTCAATTTTTAGAAGCAACAAAGCAAAACAAAATCCCTCCCAAAACCCAAAGGAAAATATGATCAGGTCATGTTTCTAATGAAAAGCTCTTGGTTGTGGCCAGGGCCACCTGGGGGTCACTCATCTATCATCAAAACAGATGCCACCCCACATTCCCTAGCTGGCACCACCAGTAAGGTTGTTCTTTCTGTGTGCAGGCACTGGAATCTTTTTGGGGCTTGTTTCCCCTCACAGAGGTAAACCACAGCGTGGGAAACACGTTCCAGATGAATGATGGTCACCCTGACCACGGCTGCTCCTCCGTTCCTGTGCAAAGGGGTCACACGAAGATATTTGCTGGATTAAGCACGGCTTGGGCTCACATTTGTCTTTTGGCCATTTCTGGTGCACGTCCTTCCTCTGCACAGCACAGGGACCGTGTCCCTGCTCCTCACACACGAAGCAAACGTGACTCAGCTTTGTCCGCCACGGGAAGCACAGCGCAGCTCTCGTGAGTTATTCCCACTTTTGGCATCCCCACAGATGCAGCTTGGAGCTGGGCTCCACAGGCAGTCTATTGACCTATGGAGAAAATGTGCAGGCCAGGCTCAGAGATATTTCACTCAGGAATAAATCTGGTAATTTATGGTGCAGCTGACAGCTCCGAACTGGGATTTGCAGCTTGCGCTCAGAGAAGGCTGAAAGGGAACCACTGCCCAAAGGGGTTCCAAGAGAGCTGCAGAGGGACTTTGGACAAGGGGCTGGAGTGCCAGGACACAGGGAATGGCTTCCCACTGCCAGAGGGCAGGGCTGGATGTGATATTGGGAAAGAGTTTTCCCCAACAAGGGGCTACATTCAAAACTATTTGTGGATAAATCATTCAAAAATTGAGTTGTTGTTTTTTTTTTCCCTGCCCCAAACCTACTTATGGTTCTTTGGTAAAGCAACTGAGCTGCGCAACAGGCTAAAAACTTCACAAAACCAGTGAGTTTGGTAGGTTTAAAAACAAAGATGAAATTTCTCTTTGCCTTTTGGTGCTTCCCCCAGCCTTCCCCCAGCCCTGACACACAGGCAGGACAAAATTCTAGAAGTTGATGTTTTCTCAGCTGAAAGATTGAGATCAATTCCAGCTCAATCCAGGAAAACACACAGATTCAGCATTCCTCCACCCACACACGTGCCCCCCTCGGATTGTAGCTTTAGCATCTCCTCAAAACATTTAAAAACGCGTTAATTGACTGCTTGCTTATACTCTGCAAGCAAGATCAGGCCAAATATCAATACAGGGAGACATGTCTTGAAATAAGAGTGTTGCACATCTACGCCAAAACATCCTTTTGTGTTGCTCTGCTGCTCCCAGTAAGTGCACGGCAACAATTTGCATCGAATTCACAGGGCTTTGCTGCACCAGTCAATTCAGATCAATAGAAAAAGGCTTTTACAAAGAAAACAAGTGTTGTGTGGAAAATAGTTCAGGCAGCAGGAGCGTTCCGCAGTCGGGGTTGGCAAATCAACAGACTTTTATCTGTGGTGAAAAAAGAGCCTGCCAGGTTTGTGCTGAGCTCAGATTTCCAGCGCGTCCGGCCAGTTATGGGCACGTTGGTTAGGCAGGTCACAGCACCCTGGGCAGCAGGATGAGGCCCTGGCACAGCCCCTAACTGAGGAAAAAACACCTGCACAGCAGCTCCGAGCACCTGATCCCAGTGCAGAGGTCTGGGATGAAACCCTCCCGACCAGAACAGGGAGACCCGGGCAGCCTGACGGTGAGTTTGGCATTACCTTTACAAACCAACTGCTCCATCTGGTTTGGTGGTTATGGAATGATGCAGTAGAAAAAGGTTCAAAAGTGACTCGCTGCTTGAATTGTGAGGGTGAATTATGGACTGAAAGAGTTCTCACTTTTTTCCTGAGCAGCAGCTATTAATGGCTCGCTCCTGAAGGCAGTGGCGGAAGATGCAGACAAATGAGAAGCAGGTTAAAGAAGAAATATGGTTTCATAGGCACAACAGCTCCACGCTCTAGGAAGAGAATGGAGTTATTCCAGCCTCTATCAACTCCCTCTTTTGTTCCTGTTACCAATCTGAAGGATGAAATAATAATTCTGTTTAGTTCAGTTAGACAACTGTCAAAATTAACAAAAAGGGGGGAAAAGTGACAGGGAATTATCAAAGCAGGCAGTTCTGAAAAGAAAGGAACTTAAGCAGTCAGAAACTCTGACATTTGGATCTTGGCCCTACAAATAGAATTGGAGAGTTCCAGACTGCAGTGGTTTGGAAAGGTCCTTAAAAATCATCCTGCCGTGGGCAGGGGTCTCCTCCACTATCCCAGGGTGCTCCAAGCCCCATCCAACCTAACCTGAAACAATTCCAGGAATGGGGAATCCACAGCCTCTCTGGCAAACAGGGTCAGCACACTGTGCTAGACCCCTCTTTGCTCAAGATTTTATTTCCTACTTGCGGTCAGATACTAAATACAGTATTTTGTACTAAACAGTACTAAATAGTACTAAAAATAGTATTTTCGGGCCATCACCCCTAATCAAACCCATCAAGAGAAGTACACACAAACTGAAAAAACCCATGACCAGAATTTCAAATCTTAAAAAGCATTTTCTTGTTTCTCATTGGGTGAGAGATTTATTTAAAGGTTCCAGCTGAGTCTTATTTTAGCCATGTTCATTTTCTAAATGTTTTCAACAAGGAAAAAAACCCAAAACACTCCAAACAAGCATAGTTTAGGAAAGTGGATTTGAACACTAAGAAAAATGGGAAGGGCTTTATGCTATGCTCCTAAAATCTGATGGAAAAAGTGATTTTTAGAGCAGAGAGGATGCTGTGGTGCTTGTCTGTTCTGGCTCACATCACATCACCAGTGTCACTGAGCATGAGGCAGCAGTGGTATTTCTATTTTTGTGCATAAAGTTCAGTACACACTGGATAAGAGAACACAAACGCAGCTTCCATCACTAAAACACCCCTGCACTGCCTCCATTATTTCATCCTGTTCCTCCATGAATGAGTAGTACACTACTACAGCTTTACAATTAGGCTACTTTGCAGGTCATGCATGCAGCAAAAGTATTTCTGGACCAGAACAAAAAATTAGTAAGATCTCTGCTGGGTGCTTCCTTGTAGGTCACAGCACACAGACACATCCCTTTGCTCACTGGCATTTCAGGACTGATGTACTTTTTGTTTTTATCTGTTTACACGAGCCTGGCAAACCCAGACCCTGGCATGTGTCGTGCTTGCAGCAGTGTGACTTCATGCCGTAAGAGAATTCAGGAATCTTTAATATTTACAACGGGATTTTTATAATAAAGGGTGGGTTTGAGTTGTTTTTTGGGCTGGATTGTGTTTTTGGTGTTTGGTTTTTTTTCCTCACATTTTATTCTGTTTTCCTCCTGATATCAAAAAATTGGGGGATTTTATTTACAAAAGATCGAGGTGAATTAAAAATTGGCCTCTGGGAATGATGCAGGTTCAACAGAGGATGAATTTTATAAGCCACAAAAACCCCTTTAGGTACAACTCTGCCTATTCCTTGTGCCACATGGGCAGCTCGTTTACACTCTGAAGGTGCCATCACACACCTTTCCTTGCATGTCTTGGTAGCGCAGATTAATTATTTGGCCTCTAACTACGTAATTAGTGAAGAGATGGGTTATGCTAGCAAAGGACAGAGCTGATTCCAGCTCCGTTATTCCTGATATTCCAGCGCTCTGAGACGATAATGAAGGGTGCTTCCTTTTTCCCCCTGCTTGAATCAAACACATCCATATCCTTATTTCTGCTCCTTTTTTATTTCTTTATACTTATTTTATCAACTCACATCCTGGGACTCCGAGTAAACTTAGGGAGTTTATCTCTAGTTGATCTCCTCTCCAATTTCTCCTCGGCATCCTGAAACCTTCGAATCAGATCATCCTTTAAAGATTGCTTTTCCCCCAGCTGGGTACAGATCCAGGTTTCCCAGGCTCTCTGCACGTAAGGACTCCACAGCTTCACCTCTGTCCTTGCTGCTGTCATTCCCTGCCCTTCCCAACCCCTGGGATGTCCATTGGGTGCCAGAGCGTCCCTGCCTTGGGCAGAGCAGCTCCCAGAGAGCCAGGGGAGTGTTTTACAATGCACCAGATTAAACTCTTATATTTTCACAGTTCACACTTGTGGGGGCTTAACTTCTGCTTTGCATTAGCTCTACACCTGCTCCTCACCCAGAGCTCTGCTAAACCTTTGTTTTCTGAATATCCCACAATTTAGTGCTACAAATGCAAAAATCCACAGTTTCTCTCGAGCAGAGCCGATGGATGGTTTTCTGCCACCCTTCCCCAGCCTTGCACAGGAGTTCTCTGCAGCTTGAATCCATCGCCTCCACTTCATTCCCTTCACTGGGTAACACCTTTGCACAAGTTTTTCCAGAGGACGCAGGGAGCTGTAGTTTAACCCTCGGGATCACAGGGAAAAAAAAATAGCCCTCCCAGCCCAGGGAGCCCCAGCTGTGCCCCATCCCCACCCTGTCCCCACCCAGAGCCCTGGGTGCCACCTCCAGGAGTTCCTTGGGTGCCTCCAGGGATGGGCGCCCCAACCCTCCCTGGGCAGCCCCTGCCCATGTTTAACCCTTTCAGTGAAATCAGCCGGAGGTTTCTCCTGCCTCCACCTACGCCGCCCATCCCTCCCTCTCACACCAACGTTACTCCAACCCACGCCCCAGTTCCGTGAGAAATCCTTTTGGATCAGTGCCCTGGGCCTAAAAAAAGATGGAATTAAGCCCAGCATTCTCACCCATGCCTGCTTTCCACATCATGTCCCTTAAAAAAATCCCCCTGGTTTGTCAGACAGGATTTACCCTTTATGAAACCATGCTGACTGGTTTATTTCTCCAGATGTTGTGTGATCTCATCCTTTTTTAATGTTTCTAGAGCTCTGCCTAGCACCAAGGTCAGATGTACTGGTCTGTTACAGCCCGGCTGGTTTTCCCAGTCCTTTTTTTCCTGCTCCCCTCCAAACTGGGGTGGTATTTACTTCTCTCTGGTCCCTTGGTGCCTTCCTTGTCTCAAAGGAGCCCAGATAAAGATTTTCATTTATTGAAGCAGTAATCTCTTCAGTGATCTTGTTAAAGATTCCCCAGAACATAACTCCTACTACCTTGGAGCTCCTAGGGATTTTAACTTACACAAGTCTTATTCCAGCACAAAAATTATCATATCCCAGAAACTTTGCTTCTATTCAGCCGTGTGAACACTGAGGAGAAAGACATGTTCAGGCAGAGGGTTTCAAAGTGAGTTTGGGAATCTGGGTGCTCAATTCCCACTGTAATTAACGGGGCAGGGGCTTCCAAACCTCCTACAGAGTTCAGAAACTGGAACCTAAATGTTAAACCTATCAAACCTGTGTAGAACATGCTAAAACCTAATGAAATTGTACACAACTGATATATGGCCTTCATTTTTTAGGCACATATTGTCGGTAAATATTTAAATTGTTGTTGTTGTTGTTGGCAATATTTATTTTCAGTCCAGCTAGTTCAGTAAAGCAACCAGTAAGGGGATTTTTTGTTTATTTATGGATTTTTAAGGCTGCTGGCTTCTCTGGGTTCTGTCTGGAAGGCCTCAGTACTGGTGAATATCCTCAATTTTGACATGTTCTGTGCTTGCCATGTGCAGCCAGAAGCCTCTCTCCTGTCCTTAGCCTGACTCCAGCCCCACTCAGGCCCTTTCCATGTCCTCTCATGTTCACACCCAGTGCCAAGTTTACAAAGTGTTTGTTTTTTACCAAAATCTTCAAGTACGAGCAAAGCACAAATAATAAGGAGCTTTTCATGCCAATTCCTGCATTTTTGCAGCCTTTTCAGGGGATTGTTGGCTGACTCATCCCCAAAACCCCTTCCTTCAGTGTTCATCTCTATGTTAATAAATTCCACTCATTTCTGCATCACCCCCAAGAATATTTTCCATGGTTTTCCAGCTGATCTGCCCTGGCACTGCTATCACTTAACCACGCTCTGGGAGCTGAACTCCAGGGCTGCAGAACCTTTGGTTTGGTCCCTGAAGGAGAACTGGGAGGTGACAGAGGGCACAGTGTCCATCCCAATTCCCCAGGACAAGAAATCGATCTTGCACCCACAGGTCCCACTCTGCCACCTCCCTCCTGCCAGGTAAAATTCCAGCAGCTATTTACTCCTCCAAACCCGAGGGAAACCCCAGCAGGTTTGCAAGAACTCTCAGTATAAATCTCTGCTCTCAGAACTTGCTCCTTCTGGAGCTTTCTGCCTTTCTTCCACATGGATTTTCCAGGCAATTGGAACAAGGTGGCTTTTGAGGTCCCTCCCAACCCAAAGCAGTCTGTGGTCCTTGAATCTGGGATTTACCTCATGAATTTCAGGCTCCACTCACCACTGGTTATTTCCACTTGTGGCAAAACAAAAGAGAGAATATCTCAAGCTGTTATTTTACTGGAGGTCTGAGTTGTTTGTTACAGGCTGTCTCCAATGGCACCGACTCCGAGTTTAGAGGCTGCAGGATATTAATATTAACAATGTAAATAACAGGCAATCCTTCAGAGGGCAAAGGAACTTGTCTTCAATTTTCAAAGGATGTGCCTTTCTTAACTAAGGCTAATTAGCTGTGATCTTCATACAAGCAACAACAACAACAACAGATTTCATTTGATTTTACATTTTTAAACAGCTGCAAAAAAATGTCCTATTTATCCAAAACAAACTTTTAGGATCATTATCAAGTTCTCCAGCATGTACAAATTACTGTCCCCAAGATTATTTTCCTTATACAGGGTATTCAGAGAGAATTTGTTCCTTGCAGCACTCTCCAAGCATTGCAGGGAATTTCCTTCTGAGAAATGTATTTCTCCAGTCCCGGCTTGTAAACAGCTGCTGGTCACTTCTTATTTTCCTACAAATTCGTGCATTCATTGTAAGAAACTCTGATGTTTATATGTCACACACAACATTTTCTAGAGCCAAGTGGAAAGAGCCTCATTACAACAAGGATATTTTTCAGCCTCGGGACAGTTTGTGCTGTGAACAAAAGCTGGGGGCTGATTTCAAAGGCATTTCTGGAGAAGGTGGGACTTGAAAGCAGGACGGTGAGCAGGACTGAGCGTCCTGTGCATAACGAATGCAGTTTTCCTGCTCGGGATTCCAAAGTTAACTCCCAGTCCTTGGCATGGGATTGTTTTCACACGCTGAACGCCGTTCTGCAGGAGCCCTGTCTGCTGCCAGAGCATTTCTGCTCTTTCTAAACCTTCTTAGGCTCATTAAAACTCCTCTTCTTCCACTTTCTGTGTCACTTTGCTTCACCTAAGCACGGAGAGAGGCTGATCTGGGGATGTCCTGGGCGGCTTTCCCTGGTTTATTCCCTCCCCAGGCCAGGAGGTTCCTGCAGCTCTGGTTACAGGGTTCACCCACGATCAAATCCATCTCATGTTTTATGTGCTTGCGAGAGATCCCTCCCTTCCTCAATGACTGTTGCTGTAATTACACAAATTATCTGCTCCACTGTCACTCCCAGTCAAAGGTGTCATCTAAAATTAAAAATTCATGTAAAAACTAGAGATGTTACTCTTCTGAGCAGACAGTTCAGACCTGAGCTGGTTTCACAATGCTTGGTTTCACTTCCCACGTGCAGCGAGGAGCTGAGCCAAGGCACACACGGCTGCCTGGCCCTCCAGCTCACAGCATTTCATCTTAAACATCATTTGCTTGTTGAAATTCAGGCCTCAAACTCATTAGAATTTAATTTAAGTACATTTTATTAACATATTGATGCACTGCAGCCATTCCAAATCCTGTGGAAAGCTCTCTCCTCTCCCCTCCCACCACCACGGAGAGGCTTGGAGAAGGAATTCCCGTGTGGAGAAGGGCAAGGAAACAGCTCTTTGGGATTTGTGTCCCACAGATTTGGGGCTGAGGCACCAGAGCACGACTGAGATGCAAACAGCACTGGAACCTCTGAATCTGCTCTGAGCATGGATCAGGAATGAGCCTGAGGTGGAAAACACCACTCCTGGCTTCCCCTGCCCTCTCCAGGAACGCTGAAGGTACCAGCAAAACTCAACCCCGAGCTTTGGGTCAGAAACCAGGGAGGAAAATATCCAGGGAGAAATGCTCACATGTAAAACTCCAGGGGGAGAACAGGGAGGGAAAACAAAAAAAAAGAAAGAAGCAGAAACCTTGAGCAATGACCCAACCCTACTGCTCAGTGTCCCAAGGAGACTTTTTGGCTGCACAGCTCCTGCTAGAGCTGGAAATGTGGCCTGTATTTATTTTTTTTTTTTTAATCCAATAGTACCTCTGAACCAAGAACAGTTCAAGAAACTCAAACCATCTCAGTTATTTTACGGCCACAACAAGTGCAATCACACAGAAGTTGTTATTTGGCTGCCGCCGTTTGTTTAATGCTCAAGATGAGGAGGGAGGAGCGCTGACCCTTTCCACCAGCCAATATTTAGGCAGCAGAGAAAGTTTTGTGCTTGCTCCACGCTCTACAACTGCCTCGGCAGATTCATCAGAATGAAAATACTCCGCTTTTCCTTTTGGAGACAGACTTAACAATTTGAGCCGAGTTCTGAGACTGGATGTGCCCGCTGACCCATTCCCACTGTGGGTGTTTTCATACCCAGCCAGTTAATTGCCCATAAAGATTCATCATGTAACATGACGGGAAGAACCACCAGATGTGACTCGTTAAAGTCTCTTGTAGAAAGCTTGGAAATCAGGGAAACCTTGTTTTTCCAGACTAGGACAGCATTTCAGGCTTAAATAAATGCTCTGTACCAACTCTTTCCCCCCCACTGATTTTTCTATACAAGATTGTCAGGAGAGAAGAAAAAAAAAAATAAAAGGAAGGAGGCATTCAGGAAAGAAACAAAATTTATTTAGAGATTGAAGAAGTGGTTAAATAATGATAGTTCTTCTTGAATGCAAAGATTAGGCTGTGGCTGAGCTGCTCACAGGTGCTCTCTGTCGCTCCTGGAAGAGTTAAGCCCAAGGAAAAGCTGAGCTTTGAGAGCAGCCTTACAGCACCAGGTGCTCACTGCTATTTTCCCTTGGATGCACAGCTTGCGGGGAGACTGCAAGCAAAGCTTGGTGGAACAAGATGTGAAGTTTGGGCTGGTTTTGTGCTCTGGGAAGTCATGTAAGATCCAATCCATCCGGGGAGAGAAATATCTTGTTCTTCCCACAGATTTCAGTGGGGCAGGAACTCACTGGATCTCACCAATGTAAACTGTGGAAACAAATACTGGGCGTGTAGGAACAGAATATTTAAAATGTAGTATTAGTTGGAAAGAAAAAAAACTTCAAAACATACAAAAAAATTTAAAGTCCTCCTGGCTACTCTTTATTTTGTTCAGTTAAACTCAGCTCGGGAAGCTGGAGGGTCTTGCAGGGTTTCCCTGCTAGAAGGCACACCAGAAGGGCATGAGAGAGAGAATAAGAAACTACTACTTAATGCATCATTTCTTCCACCTGGCATTGATCCTAAGACTAAACTCTGAAATTTATGCTCAACACAACTTAATCTGAGTCCAGAGCAGCTGTTGAACTGTTCACGTTTGGTCCAGTTGTAACAACCTGGTTGTTCCTGCACCACAGCCTAAACTTCCTTCAAATACAAGACAGTTTAGAGAAAGAAAACGTGATTTTTAAGTCAGATTTGAATGGATTAATTTCATTTGGGCAGCATTTTATCCTCAGCTTTTTTCCAGTCAGAACCTCCTGGGATTTTTTTTGTGATGCAACAGGAACTGGTAAAAGTGAGGAGCCGTGGTGAACTCTGAGTACTTAGAATATTGCACAGAGGGGGAAGCCCATAAAACTGCAGAGAAATCATAAAATAAGCTTCTCTTTGGCTGGATGAAGGAATTTGTGAGAGTCGAGAACATGCAATGCTGAAATTTTCTTCATTTGTCTTTTAAAATTTTAAGTATATAGGACTGGAGTGCGTTTTCTGTAAGGCCACAGAGAAAAGCAAGAATTATGTATACAAAGCACTACTTAAAATGAAAGTCTATTAAAAGAAAAATTTAATCTCCAATTTAAAAAATTTTCCTGAAGCAAACACTTTATTTTGTCCAAAATCAGAAACACAGTTCATAACATAACTCAGGAATTCTATCATTAAATTTTGGCTGCAAACAGAGTGCACTGACACCTAAATAAAAGGTATCTGACAGATTAAACAATTCCTTTATCATTCCAGGTGACACAAATCCAGCTTTGTTCACCTGAGCGCTGATTGTTTCATTTTTGCAGCACGAAAGAAAAACAAAAGTTTACAACTTCTTCCTTAATGTGGCTTCAGCAAGACTTTCTAAAAGCTCTTAATCACAGCAGAGCTTTGAGACCATTGCAGGGAGTGTTATTACCCCTCCAAAAGCACATCTTTCCCAAATGATGATGTAATTAATAAAAACCCAGCTGGCAGCTGACATGACTGATCTATTGACTCCCCAGACCCCGCACAGAACGGGCTGCAGGACAGGACACGAGCTCAGCCAGGACGTGTGAAAAGGTCACTGGCGCTCACCTGGAAAGAGGATGTCAAGCAGACGGCAAAAAAAAAAAACTCCATTCAGCAGCAGCAAATTCCCTCCCAAGCTGCAAAACCCTTCCCAGGAAATCCCCTCCTCCTCCTCCTCCCGGGGTAAAACCTGGATTTTCCTTTCCCAGGGCATCTCCTGCTCCCAGGGCAAAAACTGCTCCTGAACTCGGAGTGGGTTTTTTTTTTTTAATCCAGTGGTACCTCTAAACCAAGAACAGCTTAAGAAACTTCAGCCATCAGCTGGTGTGGCCAGCGCTGCCTCCTGTCCTGTGTCCTGTGCGCTCCCAGGAGGGGCACAGCAGGGTCTGGAATGCTGCGAGCAATGCGCTGGCAATGCCCCGTGTTGGAGATTTTGCACAAACGGGATGGGACCGCTGTGGGACTTCCCCTGAGCCTTTATTTCAGCATCAGCCTCATGACAGGGTTTGAGACCATCGAGAGATGGCAACAGCTCGCATCTTGCCAGCAGCAGCCAAAGATCCCTTTGTTGCAGGGCATTTTAAAAGTTTTCCAGCCAATAGCACGCTGATAATGCTCGCAGACAATTGTTCTGGTCAGTCACTAAAAGCACACGTGCACCTGCTTCAAACAATGCTTGCTGTGTGCTTTCTATTAACAATACACAATATTCCAGTATTAAGCTTAAAACCTTCTACTACCTTGCTAGGCAGATTTTTCTGCAGTCTTAAGGTCTCTCCTAGCCAAACCTAAAACTCAATCTATTGTTTCATGTCCTTGCTTGCTGTGCAATTATAACTTTTCCTACTTTCAAGCTTTGGAGCTGCAGCTAATTCCAAGTACTTCTGCTCTTTCTGTTTCCGGGGCCTGCTTCCACAGCTTTCTGGAAGTCTTCTTACCTTTTGTATTTCCCACACTGAACCCCAGAGAGTGGCCCAGAGAAATCCAGTCTCCTCCCCAAGCTCCTCTGAATTATCTCCCAGCTCTTAGAATTTGCTAAAATTGATGGAAACAAGGATCAGCAAAGAAAAAAAATCTTCTTGTGGCCTGAAAAAGCATCAGTGGGATGGGGAAATGGAAGAGGACAGTCTCCCTTCACTGGAATATCCTTGCCAGGCTTTGGGAAGTTCATGCCCCTAATTTAGACACCTACTTTAGAGACGTGAGGCTAAATCACCACTTCTCATTCGTTTTCCTGCCCGAAGTGCTCTCTTGGAAAACAAACAGGCCAGCAGCATTGAGTCTTCGGCTGTTCACACCTCTTTATTTCCCAGAACTGCATTCTTATCGTCTCTTTGGGCATGTGTGACTCTCCGACCTGATTTTAAGCATTTCCATGGCAATCCCGGTACTCTGCAAAGCGGTTTTACCTTGGCGGCTCTCGATTACCTGCAAAGCACCGACCCAGGTGCTGCCCAAGCTCAGACTCTGCATCCCTGTTAAAATTAGGGACAGAAACACTTCCCAAAGGCGTTCTGCTGC
>WBMY01005588.1:219582-408156 GCA_013397315.1 Donacobius atricapilla | reverse complement strand
TTTTTGTTAACCTGGGAGTTTGCATCTGTCTACCTTCATTAATTAGTAAGTCTTCTTTTCAAAAAGTAGAAATGTGAAGAGCATTTCCAGTGATCTGGTTCCTGAACTGTCTCTCAGGTGTCAGGAACCAAAAAATTTAGAGCTCTTCTCTAGAACCTTGTCAGCACTCTTCATTTTCTGGCTTGCAACAGATAAAGTCAGTGAAGTTTTCTTGTAACTGGTGTAATGTGTTCCCTGTGGATAACATAGCCAAGAAGGTGAGCAGCATTCTTTTACATCAGGTATATCATCCAAGTAATCTCCAGACAAAGAGTATGATGAATTATGTTGTGAGAAGAAGTGTCTGCCAAGGCACCCTGGGATTAGTGTTAGAACTGGTTTTACTTAACATCTTCATTAATGATCTGGAAGAGGGAGTAAACAGGCCATTAATTGAATTGGCAGATATTACACAGAAATAATTCTAGGATCCTAGCTAGTCTAGAAATAAAAGCAGACTGAAAACAAAGACAAGTATTAAGAAGAGCAATTTATAAAAACAGTTTGTCTGTAGCCACGTTTGGGTTATTTTACAGCTTGTGATTGCATATACTTTTGTATGAGCCACACATTGAAACACTGTTTACTTGCAATTAAAGATTCAGCAGCTTGAGAGAAGTAACAGCTACATCAGACACAGGGTTTTCTTTTTAGCAGTGGTGAGGGGGTAAGGTAGTAGAAACTGTGGTTTGGCTCTTACTTGAGCAAAAGATTAAACTACAGTACTCTTCAGAGACTAAGTCTACCCTGTACATTTACCTGTCAACATCAGTATACCTTTTATCAGTATAGTAATTTTTGACCACTTCTAAAATATTGAAGTGAAAGGAGCTGACTAGGATTTGGCGGACCCCTCTGCAGGCACCCCAACTTGATACTGGTAACAACTTGTTTAGATTTTTCAGATGGATTAATTTACTTCATATTTTTATGAGTAGCTTGTAGACAAAATTGCATATGGTCTAACCATGTCACAAAACTTATTTGATTATAAGATTTTCTAGAAACAGTGAGGTGTTTCTTTGAATTAAATCTCCTTAAATTCCTCACTGAAATAATGTTGTATCAGCAGTTTCATGATTTTCATAGGATTCTGTATCAATCTATCCATGCTGGAATCAACACTATGGTTTCCTGTTTAAGACTTATTTTTAAAAGAAAACTGAAACTCATTATTTGTTATATGCCAGTTTTATACAAGGTCTTGTAAAGTACACAAAAGAATAGCTATAATCACCAGCTCTAAAAATCAGGCACATACAAACAACACAGAATAAAAATCTGCTTGATTTTTTGGAAGCCGTGAATGTACTTCATGTGTAATGTTCCATGTGGAATATGTAGAGGTAAGGCATGTTCCCCCTCCCAGTCAATGAGACAAAGATGTCTAGACCACAGTAATGTGGGCTGTATGCATTTCCCTTGGAAAAGTCTGTTGTTTCTGTAAATCATGGATAAATCTGCACGGCATGTGTTAAGCTGGAAATAAGCAGCCTAACTGTTGGACACAATACTGCAGTTCTAGTGGTGCTTGGAACTCTGCTTTAGTTCTGTGTGCAAGCACAGGAAGCAGGCTCCTGATCCAGCAGCGCTCTCAGGAGGAAGCTGGCAATATAGCAGAATCTGAATAAGTCACAAAAACTAGAAAAGTGTTACTGCAAGTGCATCTGTCAAACAAGGGGTTGCAGGAGAAAATGAGGTGATGACAGGTTTGGCAGAAAGAGAAATAGCATAATATGAAGTGAGTTAATGATGCCAGCAATTTTTAGCAGTTTAGAAAGTAAAGGCTGCACAGGCAAGGTGGCACTATGATTTATGTGTGAGAGGTAGGCAAGGTGATATTTTTTAAAGTGTAGGTTTTAAGCTGCTAGACTAAGTTCAGATGTTCAATTTCATTGTTGCCCGGGATATAATTATGAAAAAGACTTCTGCTGGAATTATCCGGTTATTCAGTGATTTGCTCTCTTTTGTGTTCCAGACTAAATGAGATTACTTACTATAAAGAAATACTCATTGATAATCAAGGGGTTTGGGGTTTTTTGTCACATCTATGCTGAAAAATTTGATTTAAATTGAATTATTACTCCTGACTTGCCTATGAAAAGAAACAAAAAAACTTTAATTGAATTAAAAATGCATATTATAAAGATTTTCTTTCTATTTAAGAAGTAATTTTTCTTGGCCCAAGATGCCTGTTACTTTCATTCCACTCATAAGAAACTAGAACATGGGCTGTATAGCAAAAATAAATCATGGCATTTGGGGTATCTGTATTATTATTCATATTAAGAGGATAAATATTAAAGGAAATTAAAAGCAGTAAAACACTTAAATTGAACTGTGCTATTTTCCTTATGAAAATCAGTGAAAACTGAAGATAAATAAAATTGGACAAAAAGCTACAACGCAATTCTAAACCTTTCTAATAATGTGAAAAATCAAGGGACCTCTCACATTTCCTTGGCAATAATTTCTTTTCAGTGTCTGCTACAGTTCATTTCAAGGTATTTTGTGTGTAAAAATGAGTGTACTTCATTGTACAGTGGTGTTATATGTGTGATGTCTGTTTTGTGAGCTGAGCAAGTTATTTTAGGAATGAAGTATATATGTTATATATATAAAAATATTATTAGTGTGACCTAGGTTTGAAGATTTCTATAAATTAAAGAAGGTGAAACAAATAGAACTGGGTATTGAGTTCAAACAGTGTTCATTTGACCCTCCATATTTCCAGGCTTGTTCAGTATCTCAAACTATTTTCTTGCTAATTGCAGTCAGGGTATAAACTGTCAAAGTTTTTCCTTTAGGGGATGACTACCTACTCTAGAAAGGGTTTGATATATCTACTTGATAGGTGTCTAAACAATGTTTAATGATAAAACTTCCAGCTAAAGAAAGAGGCTATCCAGATGGAATAATATTCAGTGCATTGTATGTTAGGGACATTTAAAAATAGTAAATAACGGCTGTCAAAGGAAGGTGTTTGAATTAAGTTTGCAGTAAATAATAATAAATAATCCTGGAGGACAGCAGTTGAAATTTTAAAGAAGTACGCATGTGGTCATGTCAGCTTGTAGTACAATAGTCACTAGTCACTGTGAGGATAGTAGGTTTTAAAATGGCAAAAGAAATGAGATGTGTGTTCATCAGTATATGACTGATGTGCTGATAGGATCCTAATTATGTCATGAACACAACAATGCTGTAATACAACTTCACCATAAGGGACTTAGAGCCCTTTTTATCAGCTTCTGTGGGGAAGGAAAAATCTACTGCAAGAATTTGTTAATATTTTTTTTTCTTTTCTTTTTTTAATGGGACTGATGAGGAGGTGTTGTTGACGACTGAATCAAGTAAGGAATTCTCAAGATCATGGTAATCAAAAAGGGATAAGTATCTGTTTGATGTGGGAAACATCTGTTAAAGAATTTCTCCTGAGTCTCATCAGTAGCTGGCAACTATCACTGCTTTAGCAATGTTTTCGTTATAGCTCTGTCTATAAAATGACATAATATGTTTTGTACTACTAGTGTCTTCTCAGTGTAAACTAGTAGCATATGTTTTAATTCCAGCTTCTTGTTAAAAGTTAATTCCAACTTTGTGTTAACAATATATTGCATAAAACAATATAGTACCTTGCATCTGTTTAGTCCTATATTGAAAATTTCAATTTTTGGTGCTAATAGAAATCACTGAGTATTAAAATAATCTATATGTAATCTGTGAGTGACACAGCTAACTCTGTTTAGACCTAGTCACCTTTAAAATGAAGAAGTAACTTTCTCCTTAACTGTGTTAGCCTAAAAGTAGATGTACCATGTACTTCCTTTTCTTGATTCTGTACACAGAAAAAACAGGTTTCCTAATGAGCAGTTACTGAGAAGCTTATCATCACTTGCACTAATCTTAGAATAGCAAGCTACAGAAGTAAAATAGGCTAGTCTGTCACAGGAATTGGTATGCCAAACCCTATTTATCCATTATTTTAAAGGAACTGATTTTGACCAACATCAAATACTCCAGCAGGGTTGAAACAAATTGCACAGGGGCGGTGTTCACTAAAAAAAAAAAAAAATCAAAAGAAATATTTTTCAGTTAAGCTGAGCTTGAAAATTATATTTCACATCGTCTGATATCTCTTTGTCAATGTTAAAATACTCATACTTAAGAACTTTAACACATTGATAACTTTTTTTTTTTTGTGGTGACTTTGACATCATTATACCTTTAGGACATTTTAAGATGATCTACAGTTTTCACACAAATCTCTTGGACAAAGGGGATTCTTTACAGCCCAGACTGTAAAAATATATCCTCCCAACTGGCAGTGCTTGGGCTGCACCAATCTGCTGGGTACATGCCTTCTTTAAAAGAGACTATGCATTTTCATCAAACAAAACAAAAAGGTTCATGTGCATATGCTAGTGGAAAAAATTATTTAGCTAGTGGACAGAATATTTAGCTGTTCTACTTCTGTTAATTAATTCCGTTTGGGCAATGTCTGAAGAAAATACTTTTTGATGTTTAGAACAGTTGTGTATTCCAGACCATGCATCACAACATTAATTTTGCCTGCCAAAGACACCACTTTATCTTATCCATTCACTATTTACAAATCTTCACCGGGCTACTATACACAGCAGAACTGACTGGAAAAAACCCAAGATATACACATTTTTCTTAGAAAAGGAATTGGGTTTAAGGGAGGGAGAGATCTTAACAAAGAGATGTACAATAAAAGTTCAAGTCCTCAGACTCTGAGTTGTGGTGCATAGTCTGTTTTACATAACAGTTGTAGCAACAGTGATGTTTGAATAAGGGGATATAGTATTATGTCATTTTCATTTCCATGCTTTTTTTTGCTTTGTCAAAACATCTGATATGACTAGCAATTCTCTAATTGCTTTACATCTATGAAAATATATTTTAATATTCTGTCTAATGTAACAACATTCATTAAATACATGCTTTTTCTGTCTGCTGCTATCACATCATTGTTATCTTGTGGTGAGGAGTTCAACACGTTGATTATATGCTTCATAAAAATATTTTCTTTTAACTTCAAACCTGTTTTTTTGAATGAATCCTTACTCTTAGATTATAAAAGAAGATAAAGATGTGTTCGCATTTACCTCTCCAGATTCAGCTTGAATGCACTGCTTTTCAGAAGTCATGAGCAGTAGAAAAGAATTTAATCTAGAACTAAAAGATTTCAGAAAAAATTAATTTAAAGTACAAGCTTGTATATCCACTCTTGCTTTCCCTACAGCTTATCACACTTCAGGAGCACAATTCAACCTCCAATTTACCGGGCTGTATGTAGCTCTCTGGTAGTTCCTATTCTTTTATCCCTAATCTCTACCAGTCACCATCCTCCATTCCTCAGCTTTTTTCTTTTTTTTTTTTTTGCCTTTTTTGTTTGTTTGATTTTTTATGTTTTGGGGTGTTTTTTTTGTTTTTTTGCTAATGCATTAGACTTAAGCAAGCAAGTGCAAACTATATGGAGTATCATCATGTTTATTTGCATGTTGTGTCATCTCTAACAGTCTGTTTTTTTAGAATTACTTTAGTCTGATTTTTGCTTTTCTCAAAAACAAGCCTATATTGAGCATACCCAGCATCTTAATACAAGAAATGGTTAGAAGTGCTTTTTTTTTTTTTTTTACTTTGTTAATAACTGTACTTAAATCAGTATTCCTAAGGTAGTGAAAAGTACCTTGACATCTAACATACAAGTTTTTGTTGCTGCTGCAAGTAAATTACAATGATCATTGTGATGCATGCAACAGACCTGGGAAATGTAAGTAGTTGTCTGTGTGTAGTTGTATTTTACAGGCAGGAAGATTATTTAGCTAAGCACTCACACTTTTTGTGTGGTGCCAGATTACAAGTGGAAAAGGATTTGTGTTAACCTGGGAACACTTACTGTACCATTAAAGACATATCAACTGCTGTGAAATATCTGCAGAATTTGTTCCAAATCTGAGTTTAAAAAACTCTAGTAGAGGAAGGGAGTGATGAGGATGTAGAAGTTACTCATGTTACAAAAAAATGACAAAACCTTTAAAAAAGGGGGGAAAAAAAGAGGCAGACAGATGGTGGCAGGTGTCATCTTTGGATCCCGGTTACTTTTATAGTCATCTGACTCATGAATTTCTCTCATTTATTACTATCAAAGAGAGGATGAAACAGCTTAGCTTCAAGGCAATACTTAAGCCCCTTACATCTAACTCCAAGCACCTGGCTCCCTTCAGAAAGAAAAGCTACTCATCTGTCAGTCTCCAGCTTGAAACTGGCAGTTCCCATGCACTGTTTGCCAGGTACAATTACATCAGTTGGCACAAGACATTAGACTCCCTGTTAAACCATCGTGGAACTAAGTTGCCTAGTTTTTAAGAGTTGTTACTTTGAATTCTGTTAGATGCTGAGTTTTATGATAGGTTGTTATCAGAAAGACTGATAACAAAGGATATAATAATGAGATTGCAGTCTTCTAGAATCCATCAAATCCACAGCAGAAGATTTTCTTTAAGACAATTATTACTTGTTCAGTCTGAATTTCAACTATGCCATATATTAATTTGTGTATTCCCAGATCCACACAGAGATGCATTGAGATAGATAGTGCTAGAACAGGAAAGCTTTTCTAGTTAGACAAGTTATAAAAACAACAAAGAACAAAGGTTTTACTGAATGTCGTTTTACTATACATTAGAGCAAACCAGAAGTACATATGTGGTAGTTACCACATCTCCATATATACACAATGTCTCAGGGGAGGTGTAGTATTTAACAGCTGGGAAGTAGCTATCTCCAGTTGAGCTGTAACAAAATATTCACAAATTATTACCTTTTCTGAAACTGCTGAGAAACTAGAAATATTTATAAGATGTAACAGAACATAACTTGTCTAAAAAAAATGCTTCCATTTGTTACCCATGGCGTACTTAATGCAGCATAGCTAGTCTCTTAAAATTGCTCAGAAAAATGAAAAAAAGGGATCAAATAAATTGTTTGCAATAAATAGGTCCCAAACATACCTCCTTTGACTTTAGTAGGCATACACTGGAGAAGAACTTGGTCTGCTCTTTCTCTGGTTAACACTAACCTCCAGTTGCTGATGCCATTATTAAGTTAATTGTTTGGATCATCAATCTGTGTCAACAAAGCTTTCAGAGTGCTTGATGAGATATCAAGCATCAAGCTGCGATGCATTAAAAAATGATGAATTTACATCCAGGTAAAACAATGCCCTTCAGCTATAATAATGCATCACTACTTTGTTTACAAATGGGTATTCATCATGAGACATGGCAAGCACAGACAGTTTTGAAGGGGAAAGGCATTAGCACATTAAATGATCTTTGCAGCTAAAGCTGAATACATAGCAAAGTGAAAAAGGAGGACATGTCAAATTATCTTTTCAGAAAGGAATTATGAATGCAAATTCACACCGGTGTTGCCTGACTCACATTAAATATTAACAAAAGATACAATTCAGTATTAAGATGTCCTTTATCAGAAGAGATGAATCAACACAATAGACTTCTTCCAAAAGTTTTGTTATTGAATAGAATTTCTCAGTATACACTTTTAGATCCTAGAGTAATTGTTAATCTTTTACTCAAAATTAAAAGCTACTTCCTCTAACAGGCAGCAGGTGCCAGTGGTTTACCTCCCACCATTCTGGCAGCCAAGGAAGATTCAACTATGTTGGCTGTCCCTCTTGATGCTGCTTCTGCCATTGGTTGGGAAGATTGATATTATTTTGCTAGGCCTGTCAGCCGAAATAACTGTACGATCACATCACAAGTAAATGCAGAGTAATTAATCTCACAGAGGCAGTGAAGATACTACTGTGCAGGCTCATGAAGCCAGAAAACATGCAAAGAATTGCCAGAGATCTGATACTCTGATTTCCAGCAAATTAATAATGCTGGGCAGATTATAGTTATCAAAAGTATGCCTGCCTGTCCTGTAATCATAATCATTACATAAATATTTCAAGTCTAATTTATTGGTATTAAAACCCTAGAATTATTAGAAATGTCTAGAGGAGTACCTTCTGTGCCATAAAGTCTGAATTCTTATGACACATTTCTAATTGTCCAGAAACCCCACTCCACTGGTGTTTTCCAGTAGGTTATTCAGATGGGCCGTACCAACATCCAGTGCTGGGGACGTGTCAGCATAAAGACTTCCACAAAGCCAGAGTATAAGTTAGAGACTCATTTACACCCCAGCAGTAAACTTCTGCTGTGAAGATCTAAGTTTTTTGTTAATTCTAGAAGCACCAAACCTTTGACAATGTATTCTTTGGGAGAGGAATGTACTGTACGACATGAAATCATGTCAGAAATCTCTAATCATATTATTCAGGCTGGTTACCGTCATCCTTATGAATAAATTGTAAGACTCCTGAAGCAGTTTTCTGAGGCTGGCCCATGTCTGAAAATTCTTAGAGTTGTCTTCATTGAGGTCTTCAGCAATTAGGTTGCAATTGTCTCAACAGCATAATTTGACAAGAAAAGAGTGCTCTGGTCAAAGTGACACATTCTGATGGAAGTTTTGACAGGCAATAAGTATTTCTGCCAGATAACAAGTGATTCTGAAGTTAAAGAAAATTTGTTCTTTCCTCAGGGTATGAGAAACGAATTTGTGAAGTCACTATGCTACCAGCACTCGTTCTCCTTTTTCTGTGCAAAATACTTGTCAGCCTGGCCACTGAGGAGAAGAGGAGGAAATCTCAAAGTGCACAGTATGACTTTCATGCTGTTAACATCTTAGTTACCTTTTACATTAATTGTATCTATCTCAGAGCACATTAAATTTAAAATAAAACTGACACGAACTTCAGGACAGAAAGTAATTTTCCAACTTAAATTTGAAGTATGCTTGCAAATATTTTCATTTCGAAAGGAAAATATGAGCAAGGGATGGCTTTTTCTTGTTATAAAAAGTGCAAGGAGATTCAGAATCATTTTAAACAGCTTCAAGGTAGTAAGTAATGTCTACAGCAACTGTGTGTTAACAGTGCTCACTACCACTATGCATTATTGATTATTCTTCATGAAAAAATGCTTTTTTTCCCCCTTGGTTGCAGGGTAAACTGCCAAATTTCTGTGAAAAATTACAAACAGCTCCAAGAATTGTTTATATAAGACAGAATAATGCTTGCAAAGATAGCCTGGAAATGTTGCAACAATTCCCATTTCTACATTACATCACTAAAGAATCACCTTTGTGTTCAGAATTTTAATTTGCCAACACAAATGATTATAGTTCATTTGGCTGAAGCAATTATTGTTTGTCTACTGGAATTCATTCTCTTGAAGGTTATTGCTTCTGTAGCAGGAGCAACCACACATGAAACAAGTTCTGAACTACTGCCATTTTCTACACAGGATATTAAAGTAACCCTAAGCAGCGTCAATATAATTTGTTGTGGTGATCTGGGTGAGATAGGGAACCATCTGTGATAGTTCAGGAGTTGTTCCTGCTGTGGGAACAGAAGCTTTCAACAGAGAGGTAGGGAAAAGAGCTGAGAATAGTAAATTCTACTGTTATCTGACTGTAGTAATAATAATAAGCTTCCTCGGATGTTTCTTATTAGTGTGGTTTAACTTATTTTCAAGCGGAAGGGTTCTTGTGTTTCATTTGAAATTCCAGTCTTGTACCTTCCTAACAACTCATGTAGTATAAAAATCTTACATGTTTTAGGCTGTAATTCTTGTCTGGTTTTTTTTTTTGGGGGGGGGAAGAAATAGTTCAAGTCTACTGCTCAGAACTCTGATTCTTTTGAATAATTTTATTTTGTAATTTGCATGATTCACAGTATATTGCAAAATATTATTCAGTGCAACAAGGTAATGCATCCAGAGTTACATAGAGGGAGCTCTTGCTTTGTTTTTCCAATGCAGTAATGCAGTATTTCCTGGCAGTAAGACATTTTTGTAATTTGTTATAGGCTAAAGCAGTAGCACCCAAGATATTGTGTTATTTGACTTGCTCATAATCTTACCTAGAATAATTTTCTTCAAAATGCAGATGTTTTTCCCTACTATTTGTTTCATATAAAGATGTTAAAAGAATAAACTCTGTGTGAAATTGATGCTTCATGATCCCTCATTGCACAAAGAAGAAATTTCTCATTCTAGGGTGTATAAAATATGAGCAGGAACCATACATAATTATCAGTAGAAGAATTAACACTCGTCATGGACCCATGTAGTTTGGTTCCTCCCTTTATCTTGGATTTGTAACTATGTATTTGGTTCCCATCATTGTTAACCTGTTATTTAATCTGCAGTTGCATTTTAAAACTTTTCGTGAGTTCAATGTGCTTGTTGTGTTTCAATTTTCCTTTTCCTGGAGTTGTTTGCTTCTCAGAGAATGTTTGAAGTTCAGCTGTTAAACAAACACTAGAAAGAATAAGGTTTCCTTCCCTGTTACTTAGTATGGAAAGCATTCTTTTCTTTTTTACTCATAAGGAGTCAGAGAGTACATGCTTCATAGACCCTTAGGGTGGCAAATAGAGTTCTGAGCAAGGAAGAGTGACACTTGAATCAGAATCTCATGCTGCATGTACTAACAAAACAAATACTCTTATGGGTGTGATATTCTAAAAGTGGATGACTTATGTACCTATTTTCTACATGATATTGTATTCATTTTGTAGTTGTTTACAGTCTACAAGTGAGACATAGTATTTTAGAAGCTGTTAGTTATGCAGCAGTTTTTAAAGAAAATTACACCTGCCAAATACAGCACAGCTGCTGAAATTATATGGTATAGTATCTACAAGCTTTGACATTCTTTACAATTCAGTGTGCTAGGGGTTTTTTTCTCAATAAGCTAGAATACTTACATGAGCTAGCAGACTGTCAGTTTAAAGGACTAAATAAACTGGGTGCTCAGACTGGATGCTGTAGTCAGTTCTGTTAGCTGTATTTTTTGGTGCAGTTGCTCTCATATCATCATTCTGCCTGTATGAGTAATTCCAATAAATCTGTAGATCATGAAGGATTTAACACACATCTAGAATAAACTGTGATGATTCAGAAAAGTGAAGTTCTTGTTTGGTGAGGTGAAAGTGTTCCAAAATATTCAAAAATACTTTAGAAAGCAGATTTTTTTTTGTCAAGTTAATGATTTTAAAACTCCTAGGAGGCACAGCCATTACTTTCTATCTCTACTTAAGTTTAGAATAAAGGTGTGTGAACTTGCATCTTTAAAATATTTTATGGGTTTTCAAGTCAGTGTTTACTTTATTAGGCATAATCTGGAACCTTAACTGATCCACCAGCATCTGTAAAACAAAATGAATGGTAGTAAAATCAGTGTTGTTGAAGGTCAAATACTGTTCACTGATTGGCAATAGCTGACAAGACTCATTTTGATGGTTCTTGTCTGAAAAAGTATCTTCATGTCACAAGCGCCCAATCCTCCTAAACCATCTAATTTCAGATTATCCCAGGGAAAGAAAACAAGGTCACTTCGTCTAGTTCCTTGTTATTATTGGCTTTTTTTGTTGTTGTTGTTTTGGTGTGGGGGTGTTTTCGTTAGTTTTTTTTTAAGAACTACAGTATACTGTGGCCCTTGGAAAACGTTTCTTTGGAGGCTGGTTATAAAGTTCTATTCTTCTTAAGCTCTAAGGAAGGGTGTTTTGCCCTGGAAAAGAGCAAAATGTGTCCCTGGCTCTTAGGGGGAATAAAATATGTGTCTCCTGATTCAGTTTCCAAGTTCTACTACTCGCCCTCTTACATAAGGTAAAAGATTTTTTTCCTACTTGGTCCTTGTAGGTGCCCTGCTCTACACCACTGAGTTCTTAGGCTCTGTAGAGTCCAGGCTAGGGCTGTAGATTCACTTTAAGGCACAGACTGGTACAATCTGTCAGGTGATGAAGAGAGCCAGCACATTGGAAATCCAGAATGCCCTATCTCTGCAGGACACACAGCCTGGCTCAGCTGGGAAAGTTGAAGGCAAAGAGAATAATATAAAATGTGGGGGTGTTTTCGTTAGTCTCTGTTTTGGTGGGTTTTTTTGTTTGTTTGGTTGGTTTTTTTTGTCACCATGAGATTTCTAGTTGGTCAAAAGTTTAGCAGTATTTCAGCCAATTTTACAAAATGTCTGGGTTTAGCTGAGTCAAAACACGCTGTTCTCCAGATGCAGAGGGTTTGTAATTTCCATTCTGTGAATTTGCAGTAAGCTTTTTTGTTGTCGTGGACAAAGTGATCTGTCAAAAAAACCCAATAACCACAAAAAAACCACAACCTTTATCAAAATACCACTATAATTAAAACTAAAGAACTCTAGCCAGTGTGTTTTCTACGCTGTCTCTGATATGTGTAGATACTTGTTAACAGATACACATTTCTACAGTGCCAGTACTAAAATTCTTTTACTTTGGAAAAAAATCCAAGTTTCTCTTTTGATTTGGTTACATATAGTAATCTTATAGTCTGTTCTTCATTTTTTGCTCATGTTTGCCATAAATTGACTTTCCCTGAGTGAAAACTTTATGTAAGGTCATAAAGAAATAATAATTTGTGGAGAATTGTACTAAAAACAAGAACATTATTCCCAGAGGGAACAAAAAGTATATTTCCTTCAACTTGAAGATCTAAGAGATCGTATGCCTTAGCCAATTGTCACTGGTTTGCCTGGTTAAGCAATCAAAAAAAATTGACACTCTGTCCTATAGTAATAACCTTTCATAATCATGCAATCCACAGTGTTTGATCCCAGACGAAAGAAATCTCTTATTTTTCTACATACACTTCATCATAATTGTGTCTTGATTTACATATACAGATTTATGTGATACAATATTTCTGCATTATCAGTGTAAACATTTAAATGCTTGTATTTACAGTGCCTGTTTTTGAGACAATTACATTAGCCATTATTTGTGTGTATCAAGTCAACACTGACTGAACTTAGATTTTGTTCCGGCTATTGAATATTTCATCTCGAATTTACTAGTTTGTGTAAAAAATAAGACACAAAATGCTGAACTGAAATATTTCTGATTATCCAAAAGTATAGCTTTCCTTTTGTACAAAATTCCAGTAATTTATACAGATTATTTTGGTAAATCCTTTTATTTGGTGCACATATACTCCTCAGATTAGCAAAGCCCAAAAGATTTGAAACAGAAATTTGCACTGGGACTGGCAAGTGAAGTAAGAACAATCTGGGGTCAAGAAAAGATTATAAAGGTTCATGCAAGAAAAATGACAGTTTTGATGCATAATATTTAATAACTGTTGATCAAGTTGCATTGCAACTCTGGGTCTTGTAAAGGTCACAAGTAACTGTTGTCAAATCACACTTTGACAAGAATTCTTGGCATGAAGCAAGCATTTCTTATTACCTTTGCTCAGAATAGCCAGTGAATTATGTCATTCAATCTTGTTGCTGATAAGAGTGATAATTTGAGCTACTTTTGTATAACTAATAATAACTAGTTAACAAAGTCACATGAAAATATTGACCCTGTGCTGGAATTTAGTAAATGTTCTTGTAGTAATTTTGGTTTATATGCTCAATTTAATTTTCATTTATGCACATTAATTTTATGGTCAGTAAAAAATTAAAACATATATATATAAATCACCAAAAAGTAGGCTCATATTCACAAAGCATATTATTAAAAGAATCTGTTACATACCCAGTGCCCTAACACTTATTCAAAACTGAACAATGACTGGAATCTATCCAAATGCGGACAAATGCTAAATACTGCCAGTGTACTGCCAGTATAAAACCAGTCTCTCTTGCAAGTATTCAGTGTCCCTAAGGGAATAGAGACCCGTACATTGCCATCCATAATAGCTACTTTCCCAGGAATAGAGGGGAAGAGAATGTTTGTACAACAGACTTTGGTAAGTTGAACTGCTTTTTCTTATTATTTTGTTGTGGTTTAGTGGCAGTCAATGGACTCAGAGAAAGAACTGTCTTGCTAATTGCAGTGTCAGAGACAGAGGCAGAAGAATCAGAATCAGAGCAAGCATTAACTCATCCATTGCACTATTTTGCTTTCTAGTTGGCTTTTATATTGCCTTTTCTGTCCAGCAGTGAGTTTCTTCTTGTCCTTTTGATCTTGCTGTAACTCTTTGTCAAGATACTTGGAATATCATTATTCAGCTCAGTTTAAAGGTGGTCCTTTCAAGCATTGAAATATAAGCCCTTGCCACAGCTGTCCAAGAGCTAGGATGGTACAGAGGAGACAAGAATAAGAGTCCAGGGAGTTTTAAATTAGGATTTTCCCCATCTCAAACAAGGCCTACCAGACAAAAATACCCCCACGATTCTTAGCAGAGAGGATGTTTCTGATAGCAATCATCCGATTCAGACAAATTCTTAAATAAGGGTAAGGATAAGGATAAGGATAAGGATAAGGATAAGGATAAGCAACATAACTCATTAAATAAGTAGGCTTCCCCTTTGACACAAGTTTCACATTGTCTCCAGAGTTTATGACCATGGGAAAGGAAATACAAGAGTTCCTAGACTTTTATGGGCCAGGCAGACAGAATCTGAGCTATTCCAGAGGAGTCTTGTCTTCCTCTTACATGTCACTATTCTGTCCTCTAGTTCATGAAGAGAAAGAGCTATTCAAAGCATGTCTAGAAGGATTCAAGAGTTGAAGAAAATCCCATGCACTATAAGTACACTGTGAGTGGGAAATGACTTCTTCACAATGAGAAAATAGCAGGAAAAGACTTTTTTTGTCTTTAATCAATATATACAACTGCATTCATTGATGGAGATGAACTGTAGGGTTTTGCTTTAGCAGAGTGAGAATTCACTGGTGTATCATCTTTTCTTTTTCTTATGGTATTTTTTTTCTCTTGTTATTTTTTTTTCTAAAACCAGAGCACTTGGGTATATTAGTAGGTGGAAACAAAGCAGCAGAAAGCAATGTGAAAGACAGGGCTCCCAGGAGGAGAGAACACTGTTCCACAGAAGATGTTAAGCCAGACTTACATAGACTTGCAGTTATAAAGGTTCTTCAGTGAGATCTGTAGTTGAAGGCACACATCACTTCTAAAAGGGGAAGCTCATTCAGTAAAGTGTGCCACAGATGGTGATGATGAAGGATGAAGATGATGATGAAGACAAGTTTACACCATGCTGTTTCTTTAGTGCTACATAATTTTTGTGAAGATATGCTCTTACTCTGTGCTAGATGTTCTTGTTTCTGATGCCATCAGCAATGATTGGTAGTATGCTAAATAGATACAAGTGATGCACTCTGATTGGTTGGTGTGTTATGGAATAATGTTTCCTGAATACTTAAATGACTATTATCAATTTTGCTGTGACATTTTTTGTATGCTTTGATTTTCTCTAGGCCAAATTGAAATGTACAGAGCAAGATAAAGGGAATAGGGAGGGAATAAGGGATGATTGTCTTGCAAGTGGTAGTTGCTTCCTCTAAAAACCTACCACAAAAAACATTTGGTGACAGTTGGACTGAATTTTTGAGCTGGGCATCCTCTGAACGGAAGAAAGTTCTATTGTCTGATCCAAGGCACAATAAGCAGAGCTGATCATGAGGTGTGAGCAATGTTCTATAGGTCAAAATTAAAACCTGAATGCAGATATGCCCTGTGAAGACTAGCTTGGTAGTATTACAGAGACAGGTGACAGTCCAAAGTAGGGATCGGGTGGGAGGCAGAGATCTGAGCATCAGGAGTTGGACAACTGAAGTTGCAGGCTGTGATTTCCTTCCTCCTGATAAGGCTGTGATTGTGTTCCTTGTTTCTCTCCACAGATATAAAGCAGTGAGAAATGAGCTCGGAAGTAAGTTACTCCTGTCAGTGTGTGCTAGGTGTGATCTTAAAAGGCCTGCTAGATCTGGATTCTGGATTTGCACAGCACTTGTTTTCTGAATGATAGCAGGTTTGCATGGAAATTAGGAGTTAACCTCTAGCATATCAGTATATCAGCTCTGGATTTGAACAAGAGCCTGCCATATAAATGCTGTGAGCACAGCTCAAGCGCTGCGGTACTCAGGGAATCAGGCACTTAAGGCTTTGTCAGCAACGGGGTTTTACTGTCACTTAATTTTGGTTATTTCAGTGTGCTTAAATCTCTTACTTGAGAAAAACAGATCTCAGAACTGGTGGTTATGATTAGGTTTAGTGCTGTCCTCTTAAGCACTATACAAAATATACTGAGGGACAAAGCTCTAAATAACGCGCTGCCAGGCAAAAGAAAAAAGAAAAAGTGAAATACCTTATCTTGTTTCTCTAGTAGATCAAGGAAAGAATGATTGTAGACCAAAGAAAAATCTAGTAGATCAAATAAAGAATGTACCGCAAGACTAATGATTTCTCATTAGTCTTATGGCACATGACTCCCTGTTGCTGCTTCTAATAGAACTGTTTACTAATAATTATTTGCAAAGTAGCCTATTTCTTTTCAAATATGCTTCATTCTTCTAACAGCTTCTGGCCCTTCTTGTGCTGCTCTCATCAACAACAACTACAAAATTTGCTTTCTCTAGTCAGATTGCGTAAAGTACTGAGTTCTATTGACTCTACTAAATCAAGCCTTAGCTCCTTCCACTATCCAACCTTCCAAATCAAACTGCAATATAAATGATCAGAATTAAAGATTGTAATACAACAGTTGAATTATATTTCATTTACAACTGAATCAAGTTAAAATTGGAACAGTAATGAATATTATAGAATTTCTAATGTCTCAGATGCTGACGTCCAGTCTGCACTAATGTAAATTCATAATCTGCTTTCTGAGATCACCTTACCCATCTCTTGTCACATTATTGCTTACTTTCTTTATTAACAAAGAAATTGTATTCTCATAGATCTAATTTAAAGGTTGATAAACATGGACTGTAGATAGTGAAAGGAGCTGCCAATCCATTCTTGTAAGAAGTGGAGAGCAGAGAATTATCAAGAGAAAATGTTTACCCAGATGCCCAAAAGGAGCATTTAGACCCAACAGATCTATTAGCAGAGTTAATTGGTAAACATGACCCAATTCCCCTCAGTCTAATTACACCAATTCCCAAATTCCATGAAAAACCAACAGCTGAATAATACACAGCTGGAAGAAGGGCTTCAAATGCAGCTGTCTTGCTCCTTTTAACAGAGGATTAAAAAGATTCAAGAGATCATTATGATAAATGGAAACCTTTTCCTCATGTAAACTGTGGGGAGAGTGCTTGCTCTCTGCTTTCTCATGATTGTTGAGAAATAATGAGAACATGTAAATCTTTTCTCCAAAACCATATGAAAGGCAAAACCTGGCTTGTTACTGAGCATAACAAGTTTGATCCTGAGTGCCGTATCATTCATAGCTCAGGAAATTTGCTATTCCTCTAGTGATTCTAACTGGAAGCAGAACCTATTATTTTGTCATATGAGAATAGTATTTTCTTCAGACATTTAACTTTTTTTTTTGTTACTTTTTCTGTTTCTCTTCCAGATATTTCCTACAAATTTTGTAAATCTCTTTAAAAAAAAAAGTTTCTTTTTTTTGTTAAATTCTTATTTCAAAAGTACCATTTCAAGTGACATTATATGATATGTAAGACTAATATCTTTGATAATACCTTTTATGGACTGATCTGGATCATAAATTTGCTATCAGCCCTCTTTTTTGAGACATATTCATTCAGTATGTCTAGTTTCTTTTCACTGACATTTCTTTTTTCTTTATAGAAATTTATATGAATATGAAAAAAAGTACAGTCATAATAATTTAAAATATATTTGAAACGTGGAATTATGTTTTCAGGAAAAAAATTCATTAATCTTCTATCTGTGAGCATTCTTTTTGGGGTATTAATAGTATGTGCATTGTCCAGACATCCAGTATTGAAAGGGAACTGCTAGTGTTAGTTCACAAAGAACTGGATTTTAGTCAGCAGTGGTTCTTATGAAGTCAAGGTACTTGTCAAAAAGTAACTGGCCCTTTAAAGCCAGAATAACCCAGAAAAATCCCAGAAAGTTCCAGAAAATTCTGGAGGAAAGACATTCCCAGAAAGCTCCAGAAAATTCTGGCAAATTGCAGGAAAATCCTGGAGAAATCCCACAAAATGCTGGTAAATCTTGGAAAAATCCTGGCAGATCCCAGAAAATCCCGGAAAATCCTGAAAAATCCCAGAAAGTGAGTTAATCCTCAATTTTAGACATCTATAGGTGTGAGCTGAATATAGAAAAATCTGCCACAAGATTGCATGTCACCTTTGTATGATGAGAAGAATTTTCAATCGAAGATGTCTCAGTTTGTCATCAACTTCATGTGACAGTATTTGGCTAGGAATTACAGCATCAGCTGACATCCAATGCAGAATGAGTGCAACACACATGGAGGTACTCCAAAGATGGAGCTGAAGTGTCCATGCTCCTTTATGTACCTGACAATAATCCCATGTAAGAATACCCTACATTAGTCATCTTTCCTTTTCGGCCTGATCCTGCATTAGAATATGATAACTAGCCATGACAGTTTTTTTTTTTTATCTCAGTACAGAAATTGGATACCCTGTGTGCTTTGGAAAGATGGGCAGTCTTCCTCAACAGTCTGGAATCCCACTGCAGTTTCCTGGAAGATGTAGAGTTAAAAATGCACCCTATCTAACATAATTTTATGCCTTTCCTTGCCTGACAAGTTTTCTTGTCTGTCCTGTTCTTGCCTTCTCATGCGTAGTATTTTACTACAATAGTTTACAACTTTCTTCTGGGATCCTTTCTACATGAGGGTTCAATGGTGACATAAAAAACACCTATAAGTTAATTTTTATTATATCCAAATAATGCTCAATTTTAAATTGAATTCTTCTGTGATTATGATACATTATGTACTACTCTCTTGCAAACCAAACTATTTTAACTTGACTTTTGCTTAATAATGGTAAAGAAACCTATATGCTGGTTCTCTTTTAATTTCATGATTTTGAAAATCCAAAGCAAATATTTGAACGATTTTCTTCTGTTGAGTTCAAAGAATGGACTTCAAACTTGTTTAGAGAAGGCTGTAATTGTTTCAGTTAAGTGCTGACTCCCACTGTACTCATTTAATCACATATAAAGATCTAATGTTTGTGTCTAAATTGCATTTCTCTGATGCACACTGAGCAAGGGGATAATGAGATCTATACAGTCTATGAGTACACCAGGAAATTATTCATGACTTAGAACCAGAATTTCTCTTGTGTTCTTCCTTCCTGTTGTGTGGGACTATGGGACTACTCCACTGATCTCTATGGAGCAGATTACTTGCTGTTGTTTAGATGGCCATGTATTTTGGTTTGCAAGCATCAAAACTTCACCCTCAAGCATGTCTATTGGGAGGGAGAGGAAAAATAATTAGAATGCAATTTGGTGGACATATTGCTAATAAGCTTACTCATGAAAAGTAATACTCTGCTTGTGAAGGCTAAAAAATTGTCTGTAAAGTGTGGTTCCTTACAAATAGCAACAGAACCTGTCTTTGAACTGTTATTCCATTGGTTCAATATTCCAATCAAGGTATTCTACAGAAAACAAAGAATGCAGCTCAAATGTGAAAAACTTTTCTCTTGAAATGACTTTTTCATGCCCATAAGCTGAATGTATTGAATATGGTATCTTATGATCTACCATCTCATGTCAATTCTGGTTCTGAACAAAACATTACTTTCTATGTAATTGAATTGAATATGAGAACTAGCACTTTCTTACATCTCCTTAAGCATTCTCCTGTTTCCATATCTCCTTATCTTAAAATTCTTCTTATCTCCGTAAGCACAGTCAATAAAAAGTCACAGCAATGTATTGTTTTTCCAATAGTACAAGGAAAAAAAAAATACAGAACTAAAATAGCAAAAGAGTACATTCTATAAAATACAGCCTTCATTTTTTTGACAGCTTTTTGCTGCCAACCCAAGCTGAGTACCAGGTTTAAAAATATCCGAGATTACTCTCTGTATTCAAAGGCCATATTTCCAAGTGAAACGAAAGTAGATAGTCCATTTATTTGCATGCTGAAAATCATTAAGCCAATGTGAATGCCTTCAGAAACATACCTGCCTTAGTGCCTGTCACATTGTGTTGGATGTGAAAACTATGACTGATATAGAAAAATAAACACATTAAAAGAAAACAGTTCATTTTCAGCTGCTGGACTTCATTAAAAGCTTACACTAAAGGTGACCTATAAAGATTTAGCAAAATACACATTGGCACAGGTAGAAAACTTTCCATTCTACTAATAAATATGCTGCAAGTACAGGAGAGGTCTGTGTGAATTACATGATTGTATAGTCACAGCTGGGCCTTTTTAAACACATTGCAATATAAAATAGAATGCCAATAGTAAGATTTTCTCTTCCAGATAGATATAATAGTTCCCATAGGAAGTAATGTTCATGCTTTAGAACTCCAAGAATAGATTTAAACAGGTTTGTTTATCTTTTTTCATTCAGATCCAGACCTAGATGTACTAATTCGCAACAGAAAGCAAGATGATTGATTTCCATGGGAGGAAAATGCAATTCTTTTTCTTTAACAGCAAACTCTGATTTTTACGACTAGTATTACCTCAAATCAGAGTTAGTGAGGTCAAGATCACTTTCTATGCAGTATGCACACAAGCAAATATGCAGATGCTTCAAAATATTTTTTTTAAATGCCAAGAAAGTACTAATTGACAGCTGATGATCCATTGCAGGTGTGGGAGCTGGTAAACTGAGCAGCAAGTGTCACAATGCTGGGAGTTTTAATCACCCAAATAAATACAGACTCAAGGTGATAATCAGTCCCTTCTTTCAGTGATTAGGCACAATTGGATTCATATCTTCTGATTTCTTTGTAATAAAATGCAAAACCAGTCTGAACTAGAAGAAAAACTCAGGATCTAATTAATTGCAAATTTTTAGTAAAGCTGCATTAGTTCTAGTCAGTAGAATCTATTATTGACTTTGTGAGGGCTGAGAAAGGAACTTTGTCACATCCATCAGAGTTAATATGAAGAAAGAAAGATTATCTCTTTTGATTCAGTTTGGTTTTGGCTTTTGCTCTTGTTTCCCAAACCTTTGTTTGAAGTTCAGATGGAAGAGAACTGAATTAAAGTGAACAAAGGGAGGCCGATATTAAATAGAGAGAAGTATCTGGTTGCCAATTTTGAGTTTGATTTTTGTAGGTCATGAAAGCATAACTGGACATCTGAGTAGCTACTCCCACAGAAGGGATACTAGTTCTGGCTCTCAGAAGAGACAACAGATTCTGTTCCAGCTCTTCAGAGAGCCCAGAGGCACACAAGGCTCCCAGCACGGAGGCTTGCATCTCACTTTTTCTCTTTAACAGTATGCTTACTCCTGATGGAAATATATTTATGTAAAAACACCCTTGCTTCTTGAGGCTTTCTTCTAAGAAACCTTTTCATATTGTGAAAAAAAAAAAAGATTTTACATTATAAAAAGCACCTAAACAGTCCACTTTAACTTGCCTAATACTGTTTTATTATACTCGTGAGGGCACGTAACTATGCAGAGTAGTTTGCACTCTCTCAGCATCCACAGAGTTTTCTTCAAAGTATCATCTTTGTGGTGGAGAAATGAAATGAATAATGTAACAGCCCTCTCCTTAGCTTTCATGTCTGAGACACATTTGTATACACATACTGAATGGTTATGTGATCTGAGGCAAAATTTTCAATCAGAGGATACCTATGGATTATTTCTAAGACTGATTCAAATTGGTGATAGATAGAAATTAACCTAAAAGGGGAGAGAACGGCAAAAGGATGACTGAAGAGAAAGAGATGGTTGTAATATAAAATCTATTTATATTTCCATTTTAAAAAGTATGATAAACCAAAAAATATTTTGCTATTGCATACATTTTCTCAGGAAAATATGCTATTCTGAAGCATCTTAACAAAGAATTTTTGTAGGATTTTTGTTTTCTTATCATGATAGTCTAATTTTAGCTGGAAATAGCTTTCTTTATACATTCACTTATTTAACTTTAAAAATTATGGACTAAATTCTCATACTTATGGCATTCCAGGCATAAAAACATAGGTCTTGAAACTGTTTGGAGACTGAACGGCACAGAGATTATTTATTGTGCGCAATCACCTTCATTTAGACAATAAAGTAATAAATCTTCAGGTTTTCCTGCTGACTTCCTAGCAAACAGTCTTTGAATAATATCACTAACAAAGTTATTTGTGTTAGTTGTATTCACATATATCTGCATTTCCATTTGAAGTGTGCTTTTATTTAAGAAATAGGGAAGCTGTTTTTCAAAACGAATATAGTAACTCTCAGTATATGAAAGTATAATGAAATGTGTGGAAATTTAAACTCTTATTTACCGTACCGTACTGAAAGGCAACTTATGGTATTTTTCTACGGTTTTGTTCTGTTTGGTTAAAAATCATGGAGCTTTACAAACATTTAATATTTTTTAAACACTATTGGATGTGTCTTGGTTTTTTTGCTTGATAATGCTTGTGTATTCTCACCATTGATTATGTGCATATTCACTTAACTTCTTTCTCCTTAAGAGATTGTTCATGCAAATCTTCATTGAAAGTGAATGTAAAAAAGTAAATTATTGTGATTGGCCAAACTTCATTCACAAGACAAGACACTGATGAAAGAATAAGTAATCAGAAGACTACAGCAGAAATATTTTCCAAATAAGATAGACTCACCAATGTTACTAAGTGGGAAGCTTGGTGGGATTTTGAATTCCTAGATGGTCCCTTTGTTTACATGGCAGACTTATAGCTAATGTTCTAATATACTGCCTGGTAATTTTATTTCATGAGATACAAAGTAAATAGTCTGTGTATAGAGCGTACAATTATTCAGACTAACAAGGGACTAATGGGATAAGTATTAACTGGCAGAAGAACATGCTGCTTTTTTCAGATTTATGGTTAAAAATATTAGTTCATATCTGACTCATAAGAACCATTTTTAAACTTAGTTTCTCTATTATATAAAATGTGTTGAATAATTCTGCTAAACAGGACGTTTTTCTGCACATGAAAGCTAAGAGAGAATGTCCTGCAGAATTCAACTGGTACAAAAGAGGTGTCTTTTCTTCGGTGAGATAAACAACATAAGAAAATTAACATTAGTATATTCAGAAGTAATAACTATTTTTGTTTATTCTGACAAAGACAGGATGACTTCTAACTGTGAGTTGCATAGTAGCATTTTCAATACAGAAGATGGTAGTGATTCCGTGCTGGCTCTATGAATCATGAACCCTTTCTGTTTCAATTTGGGAGCACAAAATAGTTGTGAACCTGCATTCAGTTACATTTGCAAATGCATTTTTCTGGATAAAGGTAAATATTGAAAGTTTTTTTTTTTAAGTCTAATTCAAAGGAATTTATTTGTCCGTGTCTCATCATCTTAGCATTAAACAGCAATAACTAGAACCTGTAATATCAAATAACAGCATACATTCCATATTACTGATAAGAGGTATTGCAAACATGGTTACTTATTTTCATCTCATAAATAGTAATAAAAGGAAGGGGGAAAGCTGTATCCTTGTAAATTTCTCACATCATTGCATGTGTCACTTTGTTTGGACAGTCTACCAAAACTAAGTTTTTGTGATTCAGTTAAGTCCAAACATAAATTTCTCAAGTCACCTCTACTTTTCATGATGATGTACTTTTGCACACTGAAGATTTATATAAAAGAGCTTAATAGGATTTTTTTCCTATTGAAGAAAGAAGTAAAACTAAAATAAATCCAGAAGAGATCAAAGGAATAGTCAAGACAGAGCAGCCCATTTGAGAATTAGGTTTATACTTACTTTGTTCTTCTCTTGCTTTATCCAACCCCCCATCAAAAAAACAATAACAAAAAAAAACAAACAAATGAACAAACAAAAGCCCCACAACTCAATCCTAAAACTGCTCCCTATTTTTAGGATTTTTAGGCACATGGAAAATAGCTCAATTCAAACCTAGTTTTCCTTCCTTGAATTCTTTGGTTTTCCTTACCAAACTTTGGTTTCTGCACTGATTAGAACCTCTAAAATCCAGTTAAAAATACCCAAGACAGATAAAGGCACTAGAGGGAGACATGAGCAGATTGACTTAGCACAGATTGACTCTGTGCATTAACATAATAATGTTTAAGTCTTATGAGAAATGAAACGTTAGTTTTGTAGGAAGACTTCAGACACCAACGCTCTAAGGGTTTAACATATGATTGGTAATAATTTTTAGAGCACTAGTGAGTTTTACAGATCTCAAAATGTAAATCAAATTGCTTACTACCAAGTGAAGTTTCCACTAACATACCAGCAGTTAGAGGTATTCTTTCAAATGTACTACAATACACTAAGTGCAAGTTTTAACACAAAAGTACAAGGTAAAGAGAACATGTTCTAAAGTCCTGTAGTAGCTGTCCTGTTGAGTTCTGCCGGTATGTCTCTTTTCTGTATACAAAGCTATATCTGGTCTAGGCACTATTTGAGGAGCGATACGGACTGATGCCTGACAAATATGTGACATTCCTTGGAAGAAAAACTTTTTATTTTCTTTTGTGGAGTATTTTAGAAGTGAAAGATGCAGATTTTCCTCTAGGTTTATGATTTAATAGTCATCACCTATTTTTATTTTTATAACCTCATTTGGTAAAGTATAATAATGATATTATATTATTATCATAATTACAATTTTTTTTTTATTTACCTGAGAGATCACTTTACATCCAGCCCTCTAACCTTCTAATGTTTTAGATACATGGAACATGCACAGTTTCTAAGAATCTAAGGTTTCGCTGGAAAAGCAATCAGTTAAGGTCTAGACATTTTGTGACCTGTAATGAGATATTGAAAGATCCATACAATTTGTTTGTGCAAGCCCTCTGTATAGAATTCAAATGCCCAAAGATATGTTCAAATCCGATAAGCTTCTCAGCCACAATCAGCTGTTGGAGAATAAAAATACTGTTTTCTACTGCTTCGTCTTCTTTTTCTAATTCCTTCAGCAACATTGATTTGTGCATGTAGAATATGATTTAGATGAAGTCTTTTAAAAACATAATACATTTATTTGACATCTATAATAATTTTTACTGTAGTCATTTGCGGTTTTTTCAGGGTATCAAAAATATTTTTCTGGTATACTAACTATGTTAATTTTTATATAAATCAGTGTTGGTAGACAGTGCTGCCCATTGAAATAATAAAGTTTGGGAACTATGCACTTTAAAGAGAAATTTAACTTTTACTGGTAGCTCTTTGTCTGGCTTTGGATAATTTTTTAATAGTCTTTCAGAAAAAAAATGTTGTAATAATTACAGCTTCATTTCCAATAAAGCAGTTTTTGTGTTCGCTTAGCTATATATACAGTATCATAATGTTAAGTTGATGTTGAAAATTCCCTACAAAAGTTGTTTCTAATTATTCAATTAGAAAGCAAGTAGAACTACGAAAAAAGTCTCAGAATGCAGTAAAACTATACAAAAGGCATTAAAAAAATCATCCCTGTAGAATAAAAGACTAAAAGCATATTCTATTTTATTACAGAAATGTACATGCTTGAGGAAGAGCGTCATATAAATAATTGTTAAGCTTTTTCATAATTAAGGTTATTCCTGTTGTTGACTGTAAAACACTTATAAGAGCATGATACCTTCATGGACTTGGTACAAAGATTTTCAAAAAAATCTCTTTGAACTCAGAATAGAAATACTTTTGTCAGAAGAAATACATATAGAAGTAAAAATTATATTTATATATAAAATATTAACTAAAAATTAAATGCTTTTTTTTTTTTCAGTATCCTGGGTGAACTTGGATTTATGATTAGTTGTGCATTCATGCAGTATCCTAATGACCATTTAATTATTTATAATTTTTGACATCAGCAGCAGGAGACTGTCAGAACCTTTTTCCCTTCAGTAAATGTACAGGCAGGCTTCTCAGCTAGAGAACTGCTTGGCATTGTATAGAATGCAGGTATGAACATGTTGTTCCAATGCAGATGAGTTTTCTAGTTTTATGGTTGGGGAGTCCTTCATACTTCCTACTTTGTAAAAAAACACCTTTCTAAGCAGATGGCCAACATTAGAAAACAAAATTCAAAATGTTTTTGACAAAAACCACAACTGATGGCAAGTAGTTATTACCAGTCAGGCTAGGTAAACTAAGCCTTGGTCTTTGCTGCCTTTCATTCCCAAATATTTATCACCTTCCCATTATTTTTTCCTATGTTCTTGATTCATATTATGCATGAGGAGCTCAAACAGTAGTTCAAATTTCAGAATTTAACCACCATGCATTTCCATTAAACCTTGTACCTTGTGTCTTCCATGCTGCAAACTCAATTACCTATGTTGTCATATTCAACTACCATAAAAGCCATCTCAGATAACACTAGATAGCATCTTGGTAGTAATAGACACCTAGTTAACAGATACACAATAATCATCAGGGTAAAAATACACTGTAGTCAGTGGAAACAGCTTCTATATCTTTGAAAGAAGATATCCTCCATATTTAAAGTGTGCATTTCCTGTTAATCTAAGGCTGTAGAGATGAAAGCTCCACAAGAGCATGGTTGGGTTACTAGGGTTTTTCATTCATTCTTTTCTAAATAGGCATGAAAAAAATTAAAAGCTTCTTTAACAAATACATGTTGATTAAAAAAATATTGAATTGTTTAGCTGTGCTTTCTGAATTAAAAGCAACTTCTGTAGTGTCAACAATTCTCACAGTGTCAACCTTTGCATGAAGTATAGTATGTTAGGATCATAGTGTTTTCACTAGGAGGTGGATTCACACAAATACCTTATAAAGGCCCTAAGACAAATGTCTGCAGTTGGTTTCTGCAATTATGATTACAGCAGGCACTATCATAGTGTGCATCTCACTAACCTGCACTGTCAGCTCTGGGAAATTATAATAGTATTGCAAATATTTTACCTAGGTGCCTCTGAGCACTCACTGGATATTCAGGTGACTTGAATTTGCTCTGTGGTTAACTATTTGTACCTAATGTATTGCTTTATTGTAATTTAATTTAAAAATGCTTCATAGGAATTGGCTATTACAGGCGTGCTTTCTTCCTGAAACATAAACTATTTATCATTTAAAATATCGTTTAAATGATGATGGGAGCCTTATACAAAGATAGGCTCTTCATTTTGGTGTAATTCACCAAAATTTCCAAATTCATCAAATAAATGTGTTATTTATTTAACACAGTGGCCCTATAAACTCAGGAAATGTCATAAAAACTTGATGTTTAATTTACCTTACAGTATAGCTTTGTGTAGGGTCAACTAAATGTCACAAAGACTGTCCCAATTACGTAGACTCTTGGAGGGATTAGACGCATATTCTGGTCACTTATTAACCAGAAGAAAATCACTTTGAAGTTTGAGAGCTGTAAGCTGAAGACAAGCTGAATACAAGCTCTTGTATATCTCTGTCATGCTGGTAGATTAGACTTACTAAAACACTTCGTAGATTTATAGGGCCATTTTGGAACAACTGTTTTAAATGCAGCTACTAATCAGCTTGGAGTGGTCTAAGCTGTTATTTGGGCAATTTAGTTTTTTTGAAAACTGTTAAAAAAAATCAAGCTATGTATCACATGCAGGAAAATGCATTAATTAATCAAAGTATAACAAAAAAGTGCTTCAAATGCATAAAGGGAGTATAATAGTTAAAAATTAATCAAATCAAAACCTTCAGTGAAGACTATGCTTTATACAGAGCTTTATTAATTTTATGTCAAGGTAGTAAATCCACAGAAACTTTTTAGAAGACAAAATTAATGAAGGCTCTGGTAAGGGACATCACTCTTTATAACATTGGAATTTCCATGAACAAAATTCTCAGGTCTTTAAAATTAACATCTAAATATTTTCTAGCTAAGAAATACCATAAGTTAAAATATAATTTTATGACAATAAACAGTCACAAACCAAGTATTCAGCTTTTGGATTTGTAATTGGTTACTTAATATAGCACACCCTTGACTTATAATTGCCATCTTTGAGAATGCTAAACCAAATTTTAGACTTTCAAAATTATTAATTCATCTTAAAAACGTCTTTTCATGTGCTTTTTATAGCTGATGATTTTTAACTTTTTAAAATCACAGTTTAAGAATGGAATAATGACTATGCAGGTTCAAAATACTATTTAATTTTTTTAAGAGAGATTTTAGCACTTTTCTTATTGCTGTTTAGAAAGATTTGTGTATTGGTTTGGCATGAATGGTAAAAAACCAATCAGTGATCTGCTTTGGAACTGACAGCCAGGTTGGCCAATCAGGTAAAAAGTGTAACCCCTGGGGACACACAGCTTAAATACAGGAATCTTGGGAAATCTCGCTCTCTTGCGACAGACCCACCATGAGGTAATTCGGGGCAGGAAGCAGCAGGGCCCGGCTTAGGGCCCACTGCCCATGTGGCCGGGCCGGGGCGGCCGTACCAGGGCTGGTACAGGGCAGCCGGGATGGGGCTGGCCCTGGGGGAGCTGAGCTGGGTCCCGNTTGGATAATTTTTTAATAGTCTTTCAGAAAAAAAATGTTGTAATAATTACAGCTTCATTTCCAATAAAGCAGTTTTTGTGTTCGCTTAGCTATATATACAGTATCATAATGTTAAGTTGATGTTGAAAATTCCCTACAAAAGTTGTTTCTAATTATTCAATTAGAAAGCAAGTAGAACTACGAAAAAAGTCTCAGAATGCAGTAAAACTATACAAAAGGCATTAAAAAAATCATCCCTGTAGAATAAAAGACTAAAAGCATATTCTATTTTATTACAGAAATGTACATGCTTGAGGAAGAGCGTCATATAAATAATTGTTAAGCTTTTTCATAATTAAGGTTATTCCTGTTGTTGACTGTAAAACACTTATAAGAGCATGATACCTTCATGGACTTGGTACAAAGATTTTCAAAAAAATCTCTTTGAACTCAGAATAGAAATACTTTTGTCAGAAGAAATACATATAGAAGTAAAAATTATATTTATATATAAAATATTAACTAAAAATTAAATGCTTTTTTTTTTTTCAGTATCCTGGGTGAACTTGGATTTATGATTAGTTGTGCATTCATGCAGTATCCTAATGACCATTTAATTATTTATAATTTTTGACATCAGCAGCAGGAGACTGTCAGAACCTTTTTCCCTTCAGTAAATGTACAGGCAGGCTTCTCAGCTAGAGAACTGCTTGGCATTGTATAGAATGCAGGTATGAACATGTTGTTCCAATGCAGATGAGTTTTCTAGTTTTATGGTTGGGGAGTCCTTCATACTTCCTACTTTGTAAAAAAACACCTTTCTAAGCAGATGGCCAACATTAGAAAACAAAATTCAAAATGTTTTTGACAAAAACCACAACTGATGGCAAGTAGTTATTACCAGTCAGGCTAGGTAAACTAAGCCTTGGTCTTTGCTGCCTTTCATTCCCAAATATTTATCACCTTCCCATTATTTTTTCCTATGTTCTTGATTCATATTATGCATGAGGAGCTCAAACAGTAGTTCAAATTTCAGAATTTAACCACCATGCATTTCCATTAAACCTTGTACCTTGTGTCTTCCATGCTGCAAACTCAATTACCTATGTTGTCATATTCAACTACCATAAAAGCCATCTCAGATAACACTAGATAGCATCTTGGTAGTAATAGACACCTAGTTAACAGATACACAATAATCATCAGGGTAAAAATACACTGTAGTCAGTGGAAACAGCTTCTATATCTTTGAAAGAAGATATCCTCCATATTTAAAGTGTGCATTTCCTGTTAATCTAAGGCTGTAGAGATGAAAGCTCCACAAGAGCATGGTTGGGTTACTAGGGTTTTTCATTCATTCTTTTCTAAATAGGCATGAAAAAAATTAAAAGCTTCTTTAACAAATACATGTTGATTAAAAAAATATTGAATTGTTTAGCTGTGCTTTCTGAATTAAAAGCAACTTCTGTAGTGTCAACAATTCTCACAGTGTCAACCTTTGCATGAAGTATAGTATGTTAGGATCATAGTGTTTTCACTAGGAGGTGGATTCACACAAATACCTTATAAAGGCCCTAAGACAAATGTCTGCAGTTGGTTTCTGCAATTATGATTACAGCAGGCACTATCATAGTGTGCATCTCACTAACCTGCACTGTCAGCTCTGGGAAATTATAATAGTATTGCAAATATTTTACCTAGGTGCCTCTGAGCACTCACTGGATATTCAGGTGACTTGAATTTGCTCTGTGGTTAACTATTTGTACCTAATGTATTGCTTTATTGTAATTTAATTTAAAAATGCTTCATAGGAATTGGCTATTACAGGCGTGCTTTCTTCCTGAAACATAAACTATTTATCATTTAAAATATCGTTTAAATGATGATGGGAGCCTTATACAAAGATAGGCTCTTCATTTTGGTGTAATTCACCAAAATTTCCAAATTCATCAAATAAATGTGTTATTTATTTAACACAGTGGCCCTATAAACTCAGGAAATGTCATAAAAACTTGATGTTTAATTTACCTTACAGTATAGCTTTGTGTAGGGTCAACTAAATGTCACAAAGACTGTCCCAATTACGTAGACTCTTGGAGGGATTAGACGCATATTCTGGTCACTTATTAACCAGAAGAAAATCACTTTGAAGTTTGAGAGCTGTAAGCTGAAGACAAGCTGAATACAAGCTCTTGTATATCTCTGTCATGCTGGTAGATTAGACTTACTAAAACACTTCGTAGATTTATAGGGCCATTTTGGAACAACTGTTTTAAATGCAGCTACTAATCAGCTTGGAGTGGTCTAAGCTGTTATTTGGGCAATTTAGTTTTTTTGAAAACTGTTAAAAAAAATCAAGCTATGTATCACATGCAGGAAAATGCATTAATTAATCAAAGTATAACAAAAAAGTGCTTCAAATGCATAAAGGGAGTATAATAGTTAAAAATTAATCAAATCAAAACCTTCAGTGAAGACTATGCTTTATACAGAGCTTTATTAATTTTATGTCAAGGTAGTAAATCCACAGAAACTTTTTAGAAGACAAAATTAATGAAGGCTCTGGTAAGGGACATCACTCTTTATAACATTGGAATTTCCATGAACAAAATTCTCAGGTCTTTAAAATTAACATCTAAATATTTTCTAGCTAAGAAATACCATAAGTTAAAATATAATTTTATGACAATAAACAGTCACAAACCAAGTATTCAGCTTTTGGATTTGTAATTGGTTACTTAATATAGCACACCCTTGACTTATAATTGCCATCTTTGAGAATGCTAAACCAAATTTTAGACTTTCAAAATTATTAATTCATCTTAAAAACGTCTTTTCATGTGCTTTTTATAGCTGATGATNTTCAAGCAAGGGTGTCTGATTTTTACTGAGTGGACATTTGAATTAGAAACTATAATATTTGAATTTTACTGAATGGATGTTGAATTAGAAATTGATGCAGTAGTCCTATGAAATGTCTTGAAGCCTCGTCACCAGTGAAGAATAAGAAGTCCTTTGTTGTGAAGCTGTGCATCTTTAAAAGGTGAAGCCCCATGTTTTTTAAGTCCACAGCCCATATGCAGCTATATGAAAGGCTACATTTGGGAACCTCACAGATGCAGTGTCGGGCGGGCTGCTTTTGTGGGAGCTGGAAGCCACAAACAGACTGTGTCTCTTGTGGAAAGTTACCAGAAGAATCAGGAGGGACTTGTCTCTGTCGAAAGACTGAATGAAAGACTATAAGTGCTACTGACTTAAGAGTTCTGATGTTTTGTCTCTTTACATTGTTTCGTAGAAAAGTAGATTGTTGCTAAGGAGGAGGGGGGATGTCTTTAAAAAGGCTTCATGGTTGTTTTTTTGTTTGCCCTTTAGTTTATGTTAATAAATCTGTTTCTATTTTTAAGTTGAGCCTGTTTTGCCTTTCTTCTAATCCTATTCCGTAGCAAAAAGCCAGATCACCACACTACGTTTCACAAAAAACAAATTCAGCGAGTGTGAAACCACTACATTTTCGGTGTTTCTGCCCAGTTACGAACTTTAACCCATTACAATTTGTAATAAAATAATGAAAGCTCTTTAAAGCTCCATAGTGAAAAACAAAAAAAGGCACATGTCCTTTCTCAAAATACTTATAATTAAAGTAAACAGAACAAAAATCAGCATGAGGAAAATACTTAGGAATAAAAGCTGTTGTTTTCAGGGGATAAATTAAACAATTCAGCAAGTTACACAATTCCATGCTTCCCATTTTATTCTTAGCAAAAATGACCATGCACAGACTACAAAACTGTTAAGGCTTCACTTCAGTAAAAGAAAACTAGCAAATGATCAAGAAATTGCTTAAAAATAAATAAAAGTTTTTCTCCCTACTGCCTTTTCAGGACTCCTTTTTAAAATTTGTTTATGACATTGGGTTTAAATGTCATGCGCTTGTGTTCATGTCTTGCAGCTAAATCTAACAAGTCATGCATTTGTTTGAGTACCAGAAAAATCAAATGTTGAACAGAAAACTGATAGTCAAGCCCAGTTCAGCTGCTGAGTCACAGGGCACTTCCGTGACTGCACCAAAGTTATATAGCAAACGAAAATTTTTTAAACATGTGAAGTATAAAGCACTAGCTTAGATCATATATTTTGGTGGTGTCCTGGAGGGACATTCCTGAAAAGGGTAACTGATAAGGACAGTTTCATTTGAAGCTATCACTGGCTATCATGGTCAGTTGCTTCATTTTCTCTGAAAATTTGGTTTTCTTTGATTTTGGTGATGAGTGATCTGTGACACTCTTTCTGTAGTCAAGCCAGAAGTTAGACAAAAGGACGTTACTATAACATTCACAAATAATATTTGCTATCTTGTCTGACGTCATTGGCCTTCTGTGAAGCCAGTTTAGCTTATTGAACCAGAAGACACTTGTGTGTTAAAAATATTTAAAGTGTCATTATTCCAGACAGAAAAAAGAACATTATTTTATCTAGAATTCTACTAGAATTCATAGTGACAGGGACAGGCCATTAACAATAGTCTAGCTATGAATGTGCTTGGCCTTCTCATTGAAAAAGAAGGTAGAGGAGAATACTTCCACAGACATGTACTCCTTTTGTTTCTCAACACAGAGAAGACTCTTGTCCACAAAAAAGTGTGGAATTAGAACATGAGGCAGAGTGTTTAAAATAATTGAGAATAGGATCTTGTGCCTATAAAAGTAGGGATTTTTTTTCCTCAATTGACGGTTATTATTGTGACTTTTGCACTTCAATACATTGTTTCTAGTTGTCCTAGAAATGTTTTGTATACTTTGCATGTTTCATAGCTTATCACTTGTCATGTGTTAAATTGAAAAAATTGTTAATCATACTTCCAGTTCTTTCCTTAGTTAAGCTTTGACATTGCTTTAAAATGTGAGAAATATCATCCAGACAGTATAATTCATTCATGTTTTGGTTTTGACCCCAGAAGAAAGAGTTTCTGGAATTCATAGGTTCATGTAGTGCCTTGTATTACAAGTTCACCTTTAAAGTTTCTGTCACCTGCACTTCCTCCCCTGGATCTTTGCCTCTAACTCTGGCATTAAAACCATGGCAAATCAAGGATAACCAACTTATTGAAATATTTTTATCTGCCAATTCAGTCAAAAGTGTTAGCATAAGAATTTTTCTGGATTCTGTGTGGCGGTTGAGCGAATAGAGGGATTGTTTTTTCATTTGTTTTTTTGGAAGGGCTAATTCTTTTAATAATGCAAGAAGTATGTTTTCTATTTTGAGTTACATTTTTTGAGTCAAAAGCTACTCCATTGTTTCTGTCAATGGGACTTAATCCAATGAGAAGACTACATTAAATGTATTTTTAATTCCTTCTGACTTAAACAGAATACTGTGTTATTTCATTTGCTTTCATGTCTGCCAGACATTTTGGATAAAATATATGGAAGGAACGAACTATAATACGAATGTATCCATTTAGAGTTCTGCTTTGTGGGCTATTGAATTGAAAGCTAGATTATCCCATGTACTACAGAAAATGTTTCCAGAACCTTGCAAAATGAGGTAACACTTAGCATTTATGAGGAAGGAAAATCACACAGATCACCAAAATGTAATTTATTCAATGTAAGGGATAGCAGCTAAAATCAAATGAAGATTGTAATTGATAACACGTTCGCAGTTTCTGTAGCCCCAAACATTTTAAATTACACTAGAGGAGGAAGATTTTGTTTGTTTGTTTTTCATTTGCACTACAGGGAGAATATTTTTGTCAGTGAATGAAGTCTGTGTTTTAGTAACTTTGCCACCAGCCATGGATTGTTTTGTTGGTTTTTTTTTTTTCAGTACAGATTTCTTGCATGTTTTTAGCATCCCTAAAATTCACGACACTTACATATTCTTCTATATAGTTCTATGGAAAGATGCTGAGAATCTTTGACAGTCTTTCTTGACTGATACCACTTTTTCTATGTTGATTTTATCTACAGCTATTCTGCTATTTTATCTGCTATTCGTTATGAGACTGACCAAATGTCTAATAAAGTTTTTGATGTCTTTGACTGACTTTGATGAGTCATGAGTTTTGTATTGTCAAATAGGAACAAATACACTAATTCCTACATTCCCTGAAGCATTTATGTTTTAAAATTTGATTACTCACAACATTAACACCAAGAAATCTCTATCTGGTAATTTCTGTTAACTTCTTATAGGACTGATCTGAAAATTACAGACATAGAAACAGCTCCTAGCTGAAATAAAATGTCTTCAAGAATAAGAATTGGAGGCATTTCGATAAAAACTCAACACTAATGCAGCATTAAATCAAGAACCATGTAAAATAATAAGCTTTATGTTGTCTTTCTGTATTTCATAATTCTTTTTTCAAATAATCAAAAAGTCAGATTGGTAGACTGGTATCTGACAAAAATGTTGCATAACTTGATTTGCGCTGCTATTCCCCAAATCCCTGTTATTTGGTATTAGAGGACCAGTCACATTTTCGGAAATTAAGTGAAGACAAATAGTTGTTTCCAATTCTTATGACCTTAGCCAATAAACACATTTCATCACTATGGTTGCAAAAAACAAATACCCACTGTTGCACTGTGTTTCATAGGCGCATAAGAATTAGTTGACATGGAAGGATTTGTTCTCTGATACTAGGTCAAAATCTGAATTCCTGAGGGAGAAGGAGTGAAAGTAGGGCAATATGATTAGATGAAACCTTGGGTATAATATTCTATTCTTAATGTGGGTTTATATTTGATCACTTTTAATGCATTCTTTCAAGAAAAAATGTCTGCTCAGAGTCCTACTTTGAGTAAATGAGCAGTGCTCGTACAATCACGGATGAACTGTTTCATGACATCTTTTCCAAGTGCCTTACTCATTGCATTCTTTGTGTACTTGGCCCCTTGAGGGGAAGAAACCATGTAAGGTAGAGTAAAAAGTCCTGACTCTATGTGGGGGACATTAGAATCAAATAATAACAGGGGATGGAAAAGGGCAGGAATTAATCTGAGTGTTTGAAAAACATTGCAGTAGAAATGTCAATGTTGCAAAGTCAGGAATTTTAAGATTAATATTTAGGGTTCTTGTGCAACTTCAGTGGAGCTGCACATAAGTTATGATGCAAATTTTAATTACAAAGAAATGTTAGCTTTCCTAAAAAAAAAAAAAAAAAAAAACAACCAAATAATGTTCACTACACAAATACACTATTTGTTTAAATTCCACCATTTAAAGTGGCTCAGAGCTTTATTTACCAACCTTGGCCAAATCCCTTTTGAGGAAAGAAGACTATGTTTCTCCATAGATCTTCAGAATACTTATTCCTTATAATATTTTTGGTTACAGAATTTGCACACACACAGCTAGCCAAGATTTCCCAGTTTCTAATGCAGACAGAACATGGACTTTCCCACCCAGGAAAGACTTAGAAAAAATTTAATAAGACAGAAAAGACTGCATTGATCTATTCACACATGACCAGCCCTTTTTTGTCCTCTTACTTTTCTTTTCCCACGCTTGTTCCTCCCTAAACCATCTAAAGACCTCCCTTTTCTCTATTTTCTTTCCCTGAACATCCTGCAAAATTCCTGTGCAGTCCCAAAACACTCTCCCCCTGCATCCCATAGCATGTCCCAGGACAGTGGGCCTGTGGCTGAACCTCAACAGTCCTGGAAAGGCCCCAGAGAAATTGTCTGGTCCTTGGGAGTCCTTAATCTGGTTCCATTGCACCACTGTACCTCTCTGCTCTCCTGGGGCTGGTGGGGATGGGCTGTAAATGGGTTGATGGTTCCTGTGATGGGCCTTTGTCTCTCTGGTCTCCTTTGTGAGCGTTCAGATGGCTTTTATCACATGACTCAACAAAGTCCGAAGCAGATGTTATTAGTCCGCTTCATGTCCACACTCCACCTTTAATCCTTTCTGGACTATTTCTGCAGACAGAAAGTGTTTGTCTAGAGACAGACAGCTGTGGCAAAAATGTAAATAATGTTTCAGATATTTCCTACCGGGGTTAAGCAAATCTCAAGTGTATCAGTGTAGACGTGTGCCACAGGCAATCTAGAAGTTTCTAGAGACTCTGCTAGTTTATCACGAATGAAGCATTCCCGTCTTAGGCACCTTTATTGGTACAGTCATCATCCATGTCTGAAGAAAACAGTGTAGAAGCACCTGATAATTTTACCATCTCTGTTTTGGGATATCATACTTCAGGACAACTGATATTAAAGGAAATGGATTTTCTATTATTTTAATAAACCTGTATTTCCCAGAGGTTGTAGTCTTTTGAACAGTTTTAGAGGCATTTAAGTATGCTTGAGACAAGATGTTTAAATCCCTATATTTTTAAAACTAATACCTGGGATTGGGTTTTTTTTGTAGTTTTTTTTTTATTTTTTTATAAAGGCTAAGCAGACATTTAGATGTCACACTGAATTTATTTTTTAGCTGCTGAAGTAATCTTCTGTGAGCGTGCAATTCTTCCACCAACCGAGAATGACTATTTCTGTGGATGTTTGTTATCCCTTGCCTTTACATACTAGGATTTTATATCTACATAAAATGAAAGTTTAGACTCTTTAGTAAAAGAAGGTGTCACATTTGAAAATTGGTTATTTTCTATAAATATACAGTTTGAACAAGGCTGCACTAGATGAAAATTGAAATAAGAGACTGAATAAGCTCTATAATGAGCATGAAATAATTAAATAATGTAAGTTTAATGAAGGCGTGCTATGAGAAACAGAGGGCATAATGCTTGCAGCATGAGTAATGCCCTCCAGGATATGTACATTTTCTTATAAAATTGTACTTCTACACTCAAAACGGGGCAAGAGCTATTATGTTCAAAAGATGTAATTCTCATGTTCAACACCAAGATAAAAACTGCACAACAGTCTAATTCTAGAAACAAGACATGAAGATATTCCTACAAATTTGTGGCATAGGAGAATATGGCAAATATAGTCATTCTTAGCTGTTAGGTTATGTCTTTACATATAAAAGACAGTCACTGCTCAACCCACACCACAGTGGCTTCATGTTCTTTTATTTTCACAACTATTCTGCTGAAAACTGTACCAGAGATATGCAGAATAATCTGCCAAGCTTAGTCAATACACTATTTTTTTCCTCACTTGAATAATGCACAAAGAGGAAAGATGTAGGTTATGACATCCATTTGAGCACTTGTCTAACACTAGCAGGAATATGGAGGAGACATAGGGAGGCTTAGCATTAGAATATTATGGTTTGTGATAGCAGGGCAGAAAACAGATGATCAGATGGAAGAGATGTGATTAGCGGCTATTCTTCAGTAATAATTTGCTATATTCATATAATTTTTAAAGTATCCAGATAAAACTCCAGAAGCTATTTTTCTTCACATATTTTGCTCTGGTTTTTTTTCCATTTGAAATCCACTTGATCATTGTTTTGAACAGCTGCTTTTTAGTCAAGTATATGAACAGTCTACACAAGCCTGCAATCTTCCTGGTTCCTTTTCTACTATCGTGTCATTGTGATTACCTACACTACAAACCCTATGGCCTTTAAAAATTGTCGTAAAAACAGGGTATGAGCAAACTGTTAGAAACAAGCTAGTTCAAATGAATCCATAATGTCAGAGATAGAAAAAAACCCCTTGATCCAGTACGCTCTGTTGTTCTGTCTCCACATCCCTCATCTGAATCTACAAATATTCTTGTAGTATTGCCTTATGCAGTTTACACCTCCATTGCCTGTAACATGTTTGTCTGAATAGTGCAATCCAAAACGACACCAGTTGTCTCCCTGATTTTCAGCCTTCTCTTCTGTTTCACAGTTTTCATGGTTTGGGTTGTTTTCTCATGCTTAGGTGTTGTAAACAGAGGCAATGTTTTCACAAATTCAAGGAAAGTTTTCATTCCTGTTCGTAGAGATAGGGACAGCTAATGGACAGTTGTCTTGACCAATGGGATGGGGAGAGGTGTCAACCTTCTCCCCCAGTCCCTGGTCTTTGTAGAAGTACTATAAAAGTGGAGTCAGATCTTTTCTTAATAAAACAGTTCATGCCTTCTCACCAAAGAGTGTGTGTGTGTGTGTGTGTGTGTGTGTGTGTGTGTGACGAACAGCGTCAACCAGTGAGAGCTATGACATAGTAAATAAGCTAGGAAGAATAAAATCTATTTTACATAAAAAGAAATTTAACAAATTTGCAGTCTAAGAGAAACTAATGCTAATAAGTGTAATGTCAGTTAGCTGAAAAAAATTAGTTGAAGAAAATGTCTTCAGTGTCCTACTTCAAGGGAAAATAGGTTTTACACATTTAGGTGGCAGAACTCCAACAGCGAATTATGAACCAAGTCTCCAAGTGACTGTTTCTAATTGAAGATTATAAAATTCTGGAAATGTTTTTGCTGTTGAGATTATGACCTCTGCTGCTGGGAACTTCATTTATGAAGGGAAAACTAGATGCCCTATTGAGGAGATAAGAAAGTGAATAACCAGGCAAACTTTCCTCATATACAGTCAATAGTGGAGCATTCCTTCGAGAATCAGGCCTCAAGTGTCTAATTAAAGCAATTTGTGAAAGCCCTTAGCTTAGAACTGATGGAATCCTATGGAAAAAAATAAGAGTGTTTTAACCACTATTAAGCAATGACTGCAAATCACAAATTATTATATGACTGCTCTAGAATATGCTTTTAATGTTGGTGACACCCGAACAGATATTAAATCTGAAAGAAATCAAGTGTTTTATCTCAATTTACTCTTTCAGGAATGTAGATATTTCCCCATTGCCCTATTGACAGACATTAGCATAGGAGTTAGATTTTTCTTTTAAATATAGCAAAGGTAACTGTGAGGAATCTAAAAACATTAGGTTAATTTTTCAGTTGGAGGAGCTTGGCATATGTAAACTTTTCTCAAATCCCTTTACCTAAAAGGATTGCTTCTAAGTATCAAATGGTATTAATCCCAATGGCTCTTCTATTTTAATTTTTCTTTAGCAAACCAAAAGAATTGCAGTTAGTTCCAAACCTTGTGAATTAGTTTCAGTTAAGACTGGCCCTTTTTAATGTGGGAAACTGTAATGTGCATATAAATTTGTCAGTGAATGTCCAGGGTTTAACAAGCTGCTGTCTGAAATCTCTGTTAATCCTGTTTTGCTGTTGATACCTTGTGAAAGTCACAATGAACACAGACAGAATACAACACACATAGTTTTTACAGAGAGAGCAGACTTCTTGTACAGGTTAGAAAAAAACATGGGTAAGTCAGGATCTGAATCAGAGACTAGTGCAGAGCAGAAACACCAGTTTTTCTTTTTGAGATGTGGTGTGGTCCTTTGAACTTCAGATTGCATATGCCTTTTAGATGAGTTCTGCTTCATCTTAGAAAAGTTAGGAACTGCCTTGAGTAAAAACAATGGTAATGCCTGGAAAAAAATGCAGTAGTGTGGTGAAGAAGGAAGGTAATCACTTTCTCTAAATTTTTGCTTAGAAATGAAAATTCAAGCCTACGACAATGCCATTATCTTAAACAATGCTTTGTTAAAGTTACTGAGTCTTGTGTGCAGTGCTGGCTCCCTCACCCTCTTGCTCTCCAACCATGGTTCCTGCTAACAAGGTAGTGATATTAAAAAAGTTAGAAGAAAAGTAATAAAGAAGATGGAATGAATAGAACACATAATCGAAGTTACGTAAAAACTGACAAAGATATGGCTTTTCCACCTGAGAAGCAGACAAATGCAGTGTGATATAACAGAGATTAGAAGTTGTTGAAGACCAGAAGTGCTATTGAGAGAATGATGTTTCCCCCGTTCTTGCATTTTCCTCTAGGTATCTGGCTTTAGTTATTATCTATGGCCTAATACAAATACCTATACCTAAAATGCAAACTATATAATTTTTTCTAGAAGACAGACTATAAAACAGAAGTAAGGCAAATTCTATAAAGAAACACACTGAATTATTGGTAAGAGAACTGCAAATCTGTTTTTGTGTAAGCAGATCTGTGGTAGGATTAATCCATCGAGCATTTTAGAAGAAGTGGGAGATTATAGAGTCTGCAGACAGATTTCTCCTAATCAGTAATTTATCAGAATTACAGCCACAGTTTTGTGAATTCCCCTGTGGCACTAGCTAGTCCATCTTTCAAGGCATTAAAGCAGTAAGACGAAAGCAAACTCATATTGCTGCCCCACCTGGATTTGCTGTTTGGCTTTTAAGGGTGAATAGTGCAGTAGCCTTTCAAAAAGTGTATTTTTTCTTGAGTATCAAGGGAGCCTAGGACTTCTCTGTCTTTCTGAAGCACAAGAACTCATGGATTGCATAAGAGGCTTCAACCACAGTTGAAGCATCTTATGCAGTTAAAAATGCACATTTATCTTTGTTTTGTCACAAACCTATAAAGATAAAAGGTAATGTTGATATGGATACTGTGAAACACTAAGGACCTCTTTAAGCCCAGGTAAAGTACTCAGAAGAAGAAAGAGTGTCAACTGGGCAATTCTTGCATGCTTTGGATATGTAGGCATATAATTTGGGGTTTAATAGACATGGAATGGAAATGTTGCTATTTCTATAAATGCCTTAAAATAAGCCCACTTGCAAACAATTTTTTTTTTTATTTCTACAATTGTAAAGGTTAACAGTCATAGAAGTGTATCGCTTTTATGTTTTTGGTTCTTTGCCACTTGAAAAAAATCACTCAAAATTGTTTCTTCCAAAATAATAAAGTTTTATGATTAAAATTTTGTTGTCTGAAGAGATAAGGGAAAGCAAACAGAATTTTTTTACTATTCATGAGGATTCTTCATTGATAAAGCAATATGCTCCTTATCTATTGATTTAAAAGATCAAATGAGGAATTCAGTTTACATTTCTGTTTTGGTTAAGTGAAGTCAAATAACCTTCACCTCTGTACTCTCACCTTCCAAATTTTAAATGATTGTGATAAATTAGTTGTTGATAGGGATCAGTTTTACTGAAACCATAACTTGAAAACCTTCAGAATAAATGTAGATTTGTCAGCACTGCTTGACTACAAGTGCAGGTGTAAAGATTGTCCCAAAACACTCCTCTACTCAACAGAATACAGAAAAATTTCAAGTGAATTCCTTGCTGCTATTGCAAATTAGATGGAAAATCATTATTGTTATTATTATTGAACACCTATTCATAGCTCTCTTCAGCAAATACTGTTGCACATGAGCATTGCTTGAATTCCTTTGACTCATCAGAATAAGATTAAGATTCTGAAATTTTTCCAAAACAGGTTTTCTGTGCAGTAGTGCTGTGGTTTGTACATTTTCTGGTTTAGCTGTTCATTCATTATTTTATTATAAAAACAATGTTGTCTAGGAATTTTTCCTTAAGAAATATGAAGTCTTAAAATGCTCAATGAGAAGAATACACTTAGACCTACAGTATCAGTAAAATTAGCATTTAATTATTTATGCGTGAGGAATATATCTGAAGCTGCCATTCAAAACTGCTGGTAAACTCATGGCTACATTCAGCAAAGTTCAGATCTTGCTTTGATTAGCGTACTGAAACAAGGATTTTAAGGATCAAGTGTATGAAAGACACACCAGACAGGATATAGAAAATTAAATCTGCTCACAATTCATGCATCCATCAGAATTAATTCTCTTGTAAAATCCTGTAAGCAATGAATATTTACTTGAAAAATATAAAGCACAGTCATGCATCTGGTTTAGAATGTGTCTGGAATTGCAAGAGAACTGGAAAAAATCAGTCATCCTAGTGAGAAAGTCTGGCACAGTATTTTTCAAACTATATAGCACTTTGTTGTTAGACCTTCTTTTACTTTATGTTTTAAGGCATTTTAATACATTTAAATGTTGTATCTAGTAGAATATGAGTTCCATTGTGCACTTAAGAGAAGAACTTGATTTATGGAACCCAGATCGAAAGAGGTATTGGGATATGTCCCACTCCACTTTCTGATATGTGGATTTTGAAATCAGGTTCAGTTCATAAGGAGGATCAATGTACCGTTTGATACTTTTTCAGTGTCAGTTCTGAATACCTACACTTCATTTGAAATCTCAGTCAAGAAGTGAACTAGACCCTTCAGCATGCATCTCACACTTTCTATACTTCTTTTCGATATTATAATTTATCACATAGTAAATAAAATGTTAGAAAATAAACAAAAACTATAAGTTCTCACAGTGCCTTTATTCTCAACTGCAGCTTGGTGTTTCCAAATGTATTTCCAAGGTCTGAATTTTTTCCTGGTCAGAAAGTTACAATCCAGTCAGGTCTTAAATCTCAATGATGTTCAATTGTATGTATGTAGCATCATTGGTTTCTATATTTCTTGGCTAAATCTTGAGCTTTACTTGACACTTCTGCTTCATATTTCAAATACACTTCCTGTCGCAAGTTCTGAAATATGGGCCAAACCTACTCTTTTTTGGACTTGAATCTATTTTGCCTCATCTCCAGCTCCTTAGGCATGCTCTACCATCACCATCAATATATTGTGTGACAGAATGTGAACGACTTCATTTTCTTTTGAGATCTTTTTCACTCTCCTTACATCATAAGGAAAAGAGCTCATATTCTCCTCTTCTGAAGCTGTCATCTCCGTTTTATGTTTGAATATCTCTCCTCTCCTTTGCATTCATTTCTTAATGTTGCTTTCTTTGTAAAACAATTTTGCTATTCTGGTTAGTCAAAAGTGCTGGTTAGTGATCGTGTGAATTTTCACTGCAGTGTATTCCCTATTTTACCCAATGCCATGCTGTTTGAACTCCAAACTACATGAAATATTTTCAACTGTACTTCTATTTCTGGAAGCTTATTGATTTTTGGCAACTTTTTAATGACAGCTCCTACTGAATATACACAGCTTGTTAAATAGAAATCTACAATACTCAATTGTAGATTGATAATGTTAAAATATTATCTCTCTTATAAGTGTTTTTATGCAAGGCAAAAGAACATTCCCTGTAATTTGATTCAGCTTTGTGTCCAGCCCTTGACAATGGATGCATGATCAAACTTACAAAAATGCAGCCATTTTTGTTTTCTACATTATTCAACTTGACCATATAAAAGGAACACTGTACTCTGTAACTGCTGAGGCTTTTCTAAGTGTGCTCTACCTACTGCAGTATTCAGGCAACTGAAAATTCAAGAAACTGAACTGCAGAATATTTCATTATGCTAATATAAATTCGTTTTGGAAAAGATGATTGATTTTTGTTTTTTTACAGTCAGTATAGAGCAATATTAAAATTTCATCATTTAAAACAAACAAACAAACAAACCCCAAACCCACCAAACCAAAACAGTTCAATTAACCTGAAGAACAAATAAAATAACTCTTAACATCCCATCAATGTTGACTTTTCAGAAATTGCAGATGTAGCTATTTGTCCACAGGGCATAAGTTTGGCAGTCAAGGTTTAACTGCTCTTCTGGCTCTTTCTTAAACCACTTTGTGGTCTTGGGAAATCTTTTGTTGTTTTTTCTCCATCTATAAAGTGAATATAAACATAAACCTTTTTGTAAAATGTCACATGGTGTACTAATGGAAAGTAGTGTGTTAAAGCTACCTATTATTCATATAATGTATAACCTACCCTTTATTGTTTTATACTCCACCACACACTTACTTTTCTGCATTCAAGCTAACAGCAGCATCTTCCCTGCCTACCAATCACATTGGCAGGACAGTAGAAATCTCATTTTTGCCTAAGATTGGGATAAAAGTTCACTGCTAAAGCAACAGTGCAGGCAGGAGAGCAGAGTGTGCTGGAAGCAAAGGGAATATGTTCCATGATCAGCAGTCTCCCAGAAATCCCAGGAGACCCTGGCAGAGTATAGGTCATGGAGCCTCAGTCAGAGTTTACAATATGGATGGAAGTTGCTCACTGCTGACAGTAAATTACTTTTTTTCCTACAGGTTTGTCTGTGAGGGAAAGTTGGATGTAGAGTGACTAATTCCAGCTCAGTTTTTTCACTAGTATATCAAGAGTTTCTGGAGCATGCAGTTGAACAGTGCTCTGCTGTATCAGGATACTACTGATAGGAAGAGTCTGAACCTAGAGGGCTGGGTTACAGCCAGCTTCACCTAACCGCTGGACATCATCTAAAAGCAAAAATTCAAGCCTCTGTTAATAAAAGGGATAAAATATCTTCCATCTCCCATTACTAATCTGAAAAACTGCTTTTATGGGTGTGATTCAATTGCCTTCACATAAGCATTTAGTGCCCCTAGATGTACGAGGGCACCTTCAGCTGCCATTCCAGATGGCACAGGAATCCCAAACCCCATAAGCCTAATCGAACAGTGCAGCAGTAGTACCTGGAATATCCTAGGGAACAGAATCAAGTCCCATGTATTTTTCTTTACCAAAATCACCTGTCATTTTAAAGGAGGAAGGAAGTGCTGCGCTGTTTCTAACACAGTGGTATATTTGGTTTAGTGTCAGTCATATTCAGAAGATACATCTGAAACCAGAGAGGCATCTTTTGACTCTCAGCGTGATTTACATTACATTGGCTTCCCTGAATGGTTGCTTCTCCCAAGTAGTTCTGTCTTTAAGTTTGCCTCAAAATGAAGCTGTAGTTTTAATTTAAAAATGTAATGAATAATAACAGTCTATATAACAATAAATAATAAAAAGTCTAGCATAATAGAATAATAAAAGAATAATAAAAGTCTAGCAATATGGATACAATAATTTAAACAGAAAGGCACTGATGTAATTATGGTAACATGGTATCATACAACTTTTAATATGGAGAGGTGCACGCTGAACCAGGAGTAAGTTCCCTTACATTAGACAGAGGTATTCAATTAAATGGCAACAAGTTTCTGTCATGTCTAGAAAATGAAGAATAGCTACGTGCCTGTCATGTCTTTGTCCTGTGCTAGAGAAATATATGTGAATGCATCTGCATGCATTACATTTGGGAACAGTATGTATGTGATTTTTTTGATGCATGCTTTTTAAAAAACAGATACAAATATTTTGCAGTTTAATTTTGACTAGGATCCTTTTCAATTACTAAGTGTCCCAGTCTGACTTAAAGTAGTTTAGCATTTTAGATACTGATTAGACCTTTGAAGTCACAACAATTAATGCTTAAAAGTTAGCAGTGTTAGATACTTTTCAATGCCACGAAATATGTCTTAAAATAAACTTTCTCTGAGTAAAAGAAAAGCCCATTTCTGGCAAAACTCTTCTCCATTCATCTGTACAAAATCTGCAAAAGTGCAAGTCTATACAGGCAAAATCAGGCAAGTCACATATTTCCAGAATGTGGTTAAAGAAATCTAAGATGCTAAAAAACCCTTTACAGTGTCACAGCTGGTACTTTGGACTGAGGTGATAAGGCTGAATGACTAAAATTTATCAGATGGGCAAAAGATCCTGACTATTAGCACAGGATTATTTATGTTGTTTTAGCTACTGTGTTTATTTATGATTTCTAACAGTTAATAATTTCTTTGTACTTTTTTATATTTTTAAAAGCTGTGCTGTACATCAAGAAATGATATTGTGCAACAAAATTAGTTCTGAATAAACAAGAGTTTAAACAAGTAATGAATGTGCATTTCTGAGGTTAGTTTGTTTTTCAGCATACTGTATTTTCTGAAGGATAAACATACATATGATTTTATGTGATGATAGATTATCAAAACAACATCTCTTCTCTAGCCCTTGTGTTTGTCAACATTTTTAGTAAATGCCAAGTTTGGGGATCTCTTATTCCAGTACACTTTTAAAAAATCATTAATGGACTAGCTACTTGTTGAGAGGGGGAAAAAAAAGTGATTTATAGTTACCAAAAAAGTCTGAATGTTGAAAACCAGAGAGAGCCCAATAAAAGTGGGTGAAGTGGAATGTCAAAAAATGATAAAAATAATTGATAAGAAATGAAAACAATTTTCACAATATTATTTTCTGCTAATGTTATATAAACATTTTAAATCCAAAACAGATGTAACTGATGCCAAATCAATTTCTGTTCATCTTTTCCTTTCAGCAGCTTGGAAAATGATGTGGTTTCTGCTTAATGAAAATGAATATTGGTCCAAGAGTAGAAAAGCTATTTCATGTGGCTTTAAATCTCTGAACTGTTCCCTGTCTCTGACTGATTATGCAAGAATTATCTGAAAGAGCATTGACATAAAATGGTGTTTGTGCAAAGAAATCTATTAAAAACTGTAGATTATTGATAAAGAGAGCTAAGTGGAAGGTCAAAGCTCAAGTGGACCATCTGTAGAACACAGGCAGGACCTAATCTTAATACACCTTTTAGTAAATATATTGAGATACTTTCAAAGCTAATCTTGACAAATTGACATATTTATGCTGACCTGCTATGGGCAATAATTCTTTTGATTGTTTTATTTAATCCTGTGGGAATTCTCAACAGAATAACAAAGGGGAAACACAGAGTTTAGTAGTCAAAATATTTCTTAAAATTTATTCTGGTTAATCAAACCAACAATGGAGATTAATTAAGAAAAAATTACCTTTTTTATATAATTCACGCACTCCACTTCCATAATCAGTCAATATTTTTCTGTTAAACTCTTCTTATAGACGAGTTTTTGTTTAAGCATATTTAAAGTTTTTATTTATGAAACTCTGTTTTCATGAATAAAAATAAAGGTACATATATATAAAATAGCCTGATAATTATCAATATCCAAAATCTATCAGTTCAAGAAAGCACAGTAAAAGGAGATAATTGATTAACATTCCAGACAAAATTCTAAGTCATTGTAAGTGCCATTTTTACTTTCTCTTTTTTAGTTTAATTTACTTTGATCAACTAGTTTGGTAAAAATTCTGCCTTTTGAGTTGCAAAAATCTTATTTGTATACAGGAGAAACAAGGGAGTCTAAAAACCTTAGGATTTACTTAAAAAAGAGTACTTAAATGCATGTAGATTGCGAATATTGAGTACAGTTTCCTACAAAGAGACCATTTAGAGTGCTTTTGGAGTAAAAATATCAGAACTGAATGTAAAGGTGGAGATTGAACTGGGATGAGCTGCATCTATAATGAGTATTTATTTATAGTGCATAGAATCTTCTAAGTTACACATGTGAATGTTTTCTCTCACATAAAATCAGGTAAAGTACCTACATTGTGTAGAATAGCCTGTAGTTATCCCTAAATACATAACTGTAAATTAAAAAATACTGATAATTCCAAAATTATTCTAGATTTCCAAATTTACTTAATCTTGGCAAAATAGACTCCAGTGTACTTCACATTTGAAGCACGTTACATATATCAAACAATTCTGATTTAAGTTTTATTTTTCTGTATTATCTTAATTGCATTGGACCATGTTGTATGTCACAAAAATAAAGAATGTAATCTCCCCTAAAATTCATATGGCTACTTCTTAGCCTGCCACGTGAACCTGTTTTCATAGCCGATGACTGTTCAACATCATAGTCAACATAATCTGAAATCTATTTCATGTTAAATTGGCAAGTATTTTTTGTTAGGTGCTTCACACTCCAAAAGTACCTGCTTCTTTCACTGGAATGCTAGAATCAGTGTTGGCTGTGCTGTACATGCCTCTGCTTCAAAGCAGTGATTCTGAGTTTTGTGAGTGGATCTGAACTTACGTGCAAACCTTTGACTCGGTGGAGATTCTACAAAATGTTTATGACTTGGACGTTTGGTACATGTCCTGTCCAAGCAATCTGGGTATTTTCAGTACCGCAGAACAAGCCCACAGGACTTACTGCGTGCACACAGGCTATTCCCATTGCATATATAAGGGTGAAGAAATCCAAGATGCTAAAGACCCATGATATCAGCCAGGCACCTTGTCTGCATGTGCACAGAAAATTTGCCTAGCATTTCCTGATAAGCTGCAAATGCTATACCACCTGAAACATTGGACATCCCAAGTAAATGTCTATGTTGCCATGTTCTTCTCAGGTAAAATTACCAAAAAGAGCTTACAGAATCCCAGGATGGATAAAACCAGTGAGCCATCTGGTCCCACTTCCCTGCTCCAGCAGAGTTATCCTAGAGGCCATTGCACAGAATTGCATCCAGAGGGTTCTTGAACTATTCTGGAGTAATCTAGAACTTTGTTAGCTAACTTTTGTTACCTCTTATACATTTCCTGAAAAGCACACCAAATACAGATATTTCAATTGCACTCCAACTTCTAGCAGTGATTTCTCACAATGCAATATAAACATGTTTGCATGCATATAACAAGTAGGGAAGGATTGGTCTTACGAAAAAGTTAAGTTAGTTTTAAGTCCTCAGAACTAATTTGTCAAATCAGTTTTATGAACCACTGGAGCTGAAAAGCCTCGGAGACCTCTTCGCCATTTCTTGGCAGAAGTAATACAGTTGGCTGAGCCTAATGAAACTCAAGGTATCTCAACTAGGTATGAAATTGTTGTTATTATTAGAAAATCCCTGGCCATCTGGTTGGGCATTATGTGCTATAAGCTATAAGCTACTGGTGCAAAATTCAGCATTAGAAAGAATTTCTTGAAAATAGAAGAGCCAAATATAGGCTACATCATCCATATTCATAACCAGTGAGAGAAACCTTTAACGTCTGAACTCTGCAGTGTGAAAGCCAATAGAGGACAAACAAATGAATCTGTTTACTTGAAAGAGTAAACAAGCATATAAGCAAGGTGAAACACTCATTTAAACTCAGATACTGAGGGAGAGTACAGTAGCACTTCAGATATAATTTAAAGCACTTACTATAAAGTGATTGTGCGCATCATCTTAGAAGCTATGTCAAGATTATGTGAATCAGAAAGAGCGCGCTTTGCTGAAAAAGAATGAAAAGGGTACAAGAAAGAAATTTCCTGATTTCTTTTTTTGCACACTTTACTTTTAGAGCTTTAAGTGGTCTTTGCAGTAAGGCAGATGCATGGAGCCATATAGCATCCAGGTAATGCAGACAAATAATTTCTCTTTAAAATCCACATTATCTAATACACTATTCACATCTTTATGGATTACAAAAAATATCTGATAAATTAATGGTTGCAATTAATTCTGTGAGGTAAAAATGTGAAGTATTTTTATCATAATTACTCTAAAATGACACATTCCTTTTTAAAACTGCACATATTCTTCTTGCTTCTAGCTGCCTTCAGTGGATTTATATGGCTATGTAAATGGAAATTAACAAGAAATTGCTGTTTATGTTGAAAGACCATGTGGAACTCAACAGAAATTTTATTATAATTTTTGTTTGATTTAAATAGGTGAGTAAAGAAAGAATAATTTTCAGGAAATGGAAAGTTAGAAATTATGTGACTACAAAGAATTGCAGTCCTGGAAAAGCCATAAAACATATGGTTTTGCTTCAGGTCATTTTTAATTTTGGACACACTGGGCAGATCGTTGACAATCTGAACACATGTATCCAGGCATTTCATGTTGTTCTGGGAGGGAAGCCTTTCTGGCTGTGCCTCCTGCACCAGGCAGAAATACTTTACACTGCATTGAGAAGTCCTTTTCCCCCTGATTACTGTCTCAGGTACCTGGCTGGATCACCCCACATCTTTTGAATACACATGGTCTAATTTTTAAGGGAAGCTGGTGTATGTGTATATCTTGGGGGAGTACAAAGAAAAAAGAATACTCAGGTCTTCTTTCAGAAGCTGAGAAGCATTTTTTGTGTTCCAGATTTCTCTTTTCTCTTGTGAAAAGCTAACTCTCCAAAACAAGGAGAGGATATGATTATAATCCTGATACAGACAAAAGGTATTAGCTATTACTGTCATTATTTCAGACTCAGCTCTTAGGGATAAAAACCATCTGGGTCTAATATATGAAGTGAATGAATCTATTTGAGCAATTTGTTAAATGAAACTGGGGCAGTGACAACAAAAATAAAAGGAATATGCTACCTCCCTGCTGTATAATACCCAGCATGTCTCAAAGTAATTTGTCATGTTTTCCCCTTGGGAAATCAATACTACATGAAAGGGAAATTCATAGTAACTGAAGAGCAATTGATATGCCAGCATTCACCATATATCTTGAGATATAGGTAAGTCCTGCCAGGCATCAGCATTAAACAGCTTGTAGCACGAAATATTTTTCAGTGTAGCAAAAGGCAGAAGGGAGGTCTTTCATAATTTAAAGGGGAGGACTGCGTAAATTTTCCTTCTGAATATTGATTGCAGTTGCTTTGGGCAAAGAATGCATTCAGTAAAATATTTAGTTTGCTGCATTTGAATTTATGTGAAGGTGAAGGCTCATGCTACAAAAAATAGTGAGGAAATGTAGATTTCATAAGGAACCCAAAATTATCTGTCAATTTTCAATACTTTCCTGTCTTGCTATATACTCATCCTGTGTTAAGGTGAAGATCTTTGAACACTGCTAAATGTACCGGTATCCAAACCATGCAGATCTAGTCCCCATGCACAGTAATTTGTTCCTTTCATGTATCTATTTAACTCTGATCGGCACACTTATTTATTGTTATTAGGATGATGTTAAAAAACCCAACCACTGAATGCTATGGACTAATGAATTAACATTATGATGTCTAGAAGTCTCCTTTACATAAACAACAGAAACTTGAAATGGGGTGATTGGGTGGTGTGGGAATGGTTCTGTCAGATATTCCACTCATAAATGATGCAATCTATTCCTACCTTCCATTATTAGTTCTGTTAAACAACATAATACCTTATATATTTTGTACCATATATGTGCAGGCACTCATAAACATGCACAGGCAAATACATCAATGTGACAGAAAATATGCTGAAAATTAAATTAAAATCAAGGATTAAGGAATACAGAATATTTTTAAAACATCAAGAACATAAGAAAGCTCCAGATTTTTGAGGAGGTTTCTGCATTTTTTGTTCATGAAGCACATACATGGTTGTTAAAAAACATTGCTGTAGGATTCATTTCTGTGTGTAACCCACTGTCATAAAAGCACGGGGAGATATTTTAGTTATCCAAGTAAGGTCATCTCGGTCATCAATACAGACAAAAATAGCTAGATTTGAACATTGTTATAAAGGATGAGACATTTCAATCTCACAAAGAGCTTTGTGTTTAGCAAGCGACAAGGGGTGAAGGGCATATCCAGGCTTGAATACTAGTAAAAGTAGTTGGATTAAACAAAAAGTCATATGCATAGTGAAGAATTCATTTGGTCATGATTTCAGGAACAGTTAGAGTTTTATTTTGTTTTATACAGCTGTGGTATAACAGACATTAATCACAAGTAGAAACTCTAAAATTGATCCAAAATCAAATCCTACCCCTAATACTGATGGAAGTATTTTTACTTGTGAGGCATGCTGCATCACAATACACCATTTGCTTGTTCACTTACCATTTCCTGTTAGTTTTTTAAAAGAATTTTGCATTATTTTACTGGGGAAGTAATGTGGTTTAAGCATTTTGTAGAGCCTACGTTGCTTTATAAATTGTAGGTAGATATTTTAATAGATGACTACTTCTAGTCTCGAAGTAGCATAAACATAAAAGAAAACTGCTTTAAGGTCTGAGCAACATAATTAAATGTTTTTAAACACTATACAAAACCACTTAGTAGTATTTCTCTAAAGGACTAAACAAAACATTAAATAAAAGCATGGAAATCAAAGAGAATACTATATTGCACCTATTTTCTCTGTCATTTAGAATAGAAAGAGACCCAAGAAAAAGAAATGCTATAGTTCAGAAGTATACAGCACTTAATATGTGTGTCTTAGCAAACCTTACAGAGCAGTTCAAATCAATTGTTAACATTCTTAACATTCTTTCTTACTATGAAAACCAAAGGAACATTGGAGTAAATTTACTGGTGTGCTGTTTGGTTTTGTCAAAATTCATATTCATAAAATATGAATATTCATAAATTTGACATTAAGAGTGTTATCTTCTACTGTCACCAGTATCTAGATGGAGCCCAAAAATTGCAATTGTTTTGCCAGCACACCTAAGGTAACGCATGGCTAATTTCCAAGTAAAGGTCCCATTACCCCAAGTATTTGTTGATAAATGCATATTACTGCAATTATTCAATTGAGAAAACATTTTGGTTTATATGTTTCCCTAATATCTTCTTAGGAAAAGTATAAGAGTGAACTGAAAAAAACCCCAAGATTGTGTAGTTTAAAAAACTCCTCTCGTGCATCTCTGCTCCTGGTTTCTCTATCCTGAGTGCCCAACACTGCAGTGAGTTTGACTTCACACCACCAGGTGAAGGGGAAGCATGTTTGTGTATGCTTTTCAGGTGCAAATCCAAAGCCTGGTTGGTATTACCTGCCTTCTCAACATATGAAGCCTAGGCTAGTACATATTCCAAACATGTCTCTAGTTAAGAGAAGCTTGTAATCTCTCTACCATCTCTCCCTTCCCCTTTCTCTTCCTCCACTCTCTTTAGTTCCCAGTCTTAGAACAGACCCAGAAGAGAAGGAAAGTTCAACATCACCAAAGTTCCTCCACTGGTGTGTCAGAGTGATACTGAGTTACAGAATCACCTATGTATGTTTGTCCATGGGTTGTTTTAACTTACAGTAGCAATCAGAATTCAGAGAGGATGATCTTGTGGCAAAAGTGATTTCAGAAATATAGGCTCTGATTGTTTTCCCCCGAGCAAGTAAATCACATTGCACTTCATTTCTTCCCTTGGAAAACACAGAAAATATCTTTCTCTTGTGCTTCATTATGAGAACCAAAATACAATTTTTGTAAGAGTGTAGAATAGTCCATACAGAAGACTGGATAAATGTATGTCAGTGTGCTTGTGCATGAACAAAAATATAGGATATAATGCTGTACATAGAGTCACGAGTTTTACTTGGCATAAAACACACTTCAAAGGCTGATTGAGGTAGTCAGAATTACTTTATTCAGTTGGATTTTAGTCAAGATAAGTATAGTTTAGAGGACCAAATGTGATTTTACTAAAAGTAACACTGTTTAAACGCAGAAGCAATTTCAGCAGAGTGAGATCTTTGCCATTCTGGAGGAAAAGAAGAAGCAGAGGTTTGGGGAGCAATGTCCCAGCATTATGCTACCCAAATAACAGCACAACATATTTTGAAGAATGTACATTTATAGGAATATTTACAGTTGTATATACAGATACCTATGCATTTCATTTCCTCAGGCAGCAGAAGAGTTATAAATTCTTTGTGCTGCCTTCTGCCTTTTTTTCCCCCACTTGCTGTGTTGCCACCAATGCAGAGAGAATTAACAAAATGTTTTATGGGCGTTTTTGATGAAAAATGTTTTAAGGCTGCCAAGTTCATAGTCATTTGTGCCTTGAAGGCTAGATGAGAAGGATTGTCAAGGAAACACATAATAATGAGTTCCAAAAGTAAATGTTGCCTTTAGAAAATTTGGGAAATGGGAGCCAAATATGTACCAGGCTAATCTGTAATTGTTGTGGCTTTCACAATGGAACAAAACGCTGCACGGATACCCCAGGTTTTGATGTAGAAAGTTTATTTGTAAGTGCTTTAATGAATTTTCAAGAACCATTAAGATGATGGGTGTCAAAAGATGGTTTTTACATCATGAAGAAAGGAGTGCAATCACTTTCTGAAATGTGTTCCAGCTAACAGCTTGGGTCATTTCTACTCACATTAAAGACTTTTTAAAGCTACAGTGTTATGTGAAGAACACTTTATTTTTTTTTTAGTCCAAACTGGAATGTGATGTGATTTTATGGAAATTCTGTGAAGGCCATGTGAATTAATTTAACAGGAAGGGATCATATATTTTATGTACTTGTTGGTGGATATTTTCCAGAAGGCTGTTAATTTCCCAGAGGTTACAGAATCACAGAATGTTTAAAGACAGGTCCACCTGTCAAGTCATCTGGTCCAATCTCCCTTCCCAAGCAGGGGCAGCATAGAGCACAGGATTTTTCCCAGATGATTCTTGAATATCTCCAGTGAGGGAGACTCCATAATCTCTCTGGGAAATCTGTTCTGGTGCTTGGTCATCTGCACACCTTCCTCATGTTTGGGTGAAGCTTTCTGTGCAACAATTTCTGCCCATTGCCTCTTGTACTATTGTTTGGAACCACCAAGCAGAGCCTGGCTCCATCCTCTTGGTACCATCCCATCAGATACTGACAGACATTGATGAGGTCCCCTCTCAGTTGTCTCTTCTCAAGGCTGAACAGGCCCAGCTCCCTCAGCCTTTCGTCGTGATAGAGATGCTCCAATTTCTTAATCATCCTTATTCCCCTCTGCTGGATCTGCTCCAGGTTCTACAGGCCTCTTGTACTGGACACAGCACTCCAGGTGGGCCTCACCAGGGCAGAATAGAAGAGCAGGGTCACATTCTTCAACCTGCTGGCAATGCTGTTCCTAATGCACCCCAGGACACCACTGGCCTTCTTGGCCACAAGGTCACACTGCTGGCTCATGAACATCTTGGTGTCCACCAGAACCCCCAGGACCTTCTCCACAAGCTGCATTCCAGCCGGTTGGCCCCAGCTCGTCTGATGTCTGGGGTTTTCCCTCCCCAGGTGCAGGACCCTGCATTTGCCTTCGCTGAATTTCAGCTGGCTGTGCCCATCTCTCCAACCTGCCAAGGTCCCCCTGAAGGGCTGCACAGCACTCTGGGGTATTGGCCACCCCTCCCAGCTTTGTGTCATCAGTGAACTTGCTGAGGAGGCGCTATTTATTTACATCAGATTTTATGATGTTATTGTCTTATACATCAAGTTTGAAATGTTTAACAGAATACAAAGTTCAACATTGATGTAAAGGAAGTTTGGACATATTGCATTCTTCTCTTTACCCAAAAATTTCCTATTTAGAAGCATGATCTTATTTGGCAAAGCAGTTCTAGAAGAGGATTTTTTTTTTTAATTTAAGTACTCATTGTAAGAGCTGTTGGTGGGCAATTAAACTAAAATAATATTTCTATTTCACTGAGTCAGAATGGAACACGTATCTTCCAACTAAATGGCTAAAATACTGTCAGATGTATGCAAAGAAATTCAGCTGCTGTAAAAGATAAAAATAAAATCTTCATTTCCCAAAAGAGTTCATGTTTAAAAAATGAAAATACTATTACTTTTCTGCTTTGCTTCATTTTGCTTTTTAATATAGATTATATACTAGCCCCCTGAGAGATTACCACTGGAAGGAAACAATTAAAATGGAACCTGGCCTAGGAAGATGTAATCTGACTGAACCATACAACTCTTTTTTCAATGCATCTTTCAGAAGTAACCAAGTAATGTCTTTTTGTTAGATACCATATTTAGGTTGCAAATATAACACACTGGTTCAGCACAAGGAATAAGATCATCTGAGAAGGCAAAATACACAAATTAAGAGAAAATTGAGGTATGGAGAAACATCTACATTGAATTCCTAGTTCTTAATTCAGTGATGTTGTTATCCTTTCTTGCATCTAATAAATCTGAATCAATATGCCAAATCATAATTGAGATCCACATAACTGGGAAGAATTTTTATACAGCCTCTCTTAGCCAAGGGGGACCCTAGCAGTTTTCTGGAATGAATATTTGCATGTCAGGCTGGGTGTGCTGAATCACCCACAGGAGCCTACATCTTTGTGTCATCCAAAAGACTTAAAGAAAGATGATGTAACAATTTCTGGACACTACATATATCCATACATTCAGCCAAGTCTTTTAGAACTGCCCAACCAGCAGGCCTTACAGTTTTTGTAGCCAATAAAGTGGTGGTACAACGTCAGTAACTTCAGAGCTGTAATTTGTGAACTGTCTAACTCCATGAACTGATAGTCTGAGAGCCGTGAGATTTGGAAAGTTCACAGAACAGCATCTAGACTGTAGGATTTTGGTCTTATGAGATTTCAGTTAAATAAAGTCAGTGAGAAAAGCTCTGGCCTTTTAGTCTTCTACTGTATGACAGCACATATTGATTTAGTACTGAAAAGAAAGGACATAGGAAGCAGATTTTGCACTACCAGAAATTTTTGTGTCAATTTATTAATTTTCCTCCCCTTACTGCAGTGGAGATGGGATTAGGTTTGGCACTGTGAGACATATGATAGCTTTTCACTGATTATTGCCTTCTCCTTTCACTCATCCCCTGTCACCTTGTGACATATTTAGGAGAAAGATATAATAGATACCATCAAAATGTGGGACTAGGAGGGGAGCATGAACCCTCTAAGAACTGTTATATGGAGCAGTGGTTGTCCAGGAAGCTACCACTTGTTCACAGAGGCAGAAATGCACTTGCATCTGGCTGGACTGTCATGCTAAGCTTGGTCTCATCCATATTTGGGGTTGTTTTTGATGACATATCTTTATTTCTTTGTTTTGTCCCAAGTAACCATGGCTTCTCAATTGTTCTTTCACTCAAAAGTTGGAATTGAGGGCTTTATGAAGTTGATGTGCTTATGTAAAGATACTGACTTTGCTCACACTCTACCAGGCAAAAAGCTGCTTTACTGTTCTTTTTTTTTAATAATTAATCTAGCTTAAAAATGGATTAGTGTTGACATCTCTTCCTAACAATAAGGATGGAAACTCAGAATGAACAGCTGTTTGGACAATCTTGGATGAAAGCCTTTCCCTAGGCAAACACAGGAGATGCACAGGCACATGCAAGGGCACATTGCTGCCATTACTGATGCCCATCTGTCAGACTGGCATGGTGCCCACTCAGAAGCTGAATCTAAACAAGGTCTTAGTGATACAGGCTCTGCCTCCTCTATGACAGTACTGCCACCTGGGTGCCAAACAACTTTTCACAATAGCCTCTGTTTCTAGGTAAAAAGAAAAGTACAATATTTAAAAGGAGGAAAAAATTAAATATAACCAAATGGAAAACTTCTTTTACTTTCGAACAAATATGATGTAATGAATGAATTTATATATGTGTGTGCAGTGCATAAATATATATAAACATAGATATTCATATGTAAAATCACATTGTTGCTGCCTGTTGTGATAGGGGACAAGAGTTACTTGTTTTCATGAAGAATGAGAATTTGTCATTTACCAGGCAAGTGATCTATAGATTTCACAGAATTTTAAGGGAAGGGGGAATTCAGAATATTTAGCAGTTTTTCTTGGAAAGATCACATTTAAGTACCTAAGGAGACTGATTCTTTCTACCCCTGGAAATTCTTCAAATAACTACATAAGAGATATTGGATTTCAAACGCTTTTGAAATGTCCATTCCTTACCTAGTGTTTCTGATAGACCCAACATCACCAAACACCTAGCAGTAATCTTTTCTAGGCAGTAAATAGAATTCCAAGTAATTCCTACTGCCATGCATAATCCTCCTCCAAGCAGCTAAAATGACCTTAACTGTTGTGTGCATTATTGTAGTGGCACTGTTTCATGTCCTGCCAAAACTGAGCTTATTTTTCACAGAGATATTCTATTTAATTATGTTTTTCTCAATACAACTATTTATTGTTGTGTTCCATTGCACTCTGGTAAATGAGGTGTGAAGTTTTATGCCATGTCTAATAATATTCTGTGAAAATATGGGTCAGTTTAATTTTTCTTTTTTAATTTTTTTTTTTAATGGATACGACACAAAGTATGAAAGTGATTCTGATTTTGGAATACTAGGCTATTGGCAATCTGCCCTGGAAACCTCACTAATGAGACTAATAAGAAATAACTTCAGAATATTCTAGCTTAATTTTCCTATGTAATGAAATCTGAGTATTTTGCCTTTAAACACATACAAGTTTATTATTACTAGAATTATGCTTAGTTGTGAAGAAGAACACCATGCAAAAAATTACAGAGGGCGAAATTAATTTGAACAGTTTTGAAATAGAAATATTACAAAAAATGTCACCAGGTGGCAATGTTACACAACCTCTTCTAAGTTATTTTTGGTGTGTAAGCAAATAGTGTGTTTTAGAAAGTTGTGTTTGCTTTAGCCTTTAGGTATGAAAGACTTTTGCACTAACAGCAATTCACTCCAAAGAGAAAACTTGATGAGTATCAGAAATATTTACTGTCTTCTCAACTTCTGATTAGAATTTGTCGAGCCAGACCTGGCTGTGGATAAGCAGTGTTTTCTGAGCTGTGTGAATGGCAGACACACCTCGTGCCTTACAGGCTGCTCGGGTTACACAGTGTAGTTTTGACACTACCAACGGACCTCCTAAATGGACTAACGGGACAACTGCTATGAACTGGAAATCCTTAATGTGGGATAGTTTTACTGTACAAAGAGCTTTCCAGAGCCCAAAAAAAAGATTCTGCTATTGTTTTTAGTTCTCTGCATTGCAAGAGAGCTACCTCACAAAAAAAAAGGCTATGTTGGAATACAGGGGTTGGCTTTTACAAATGCTAGTAGCAACATCTCTGAATCTGCTGTAAAATGATAATAAAGGTTTAGTTAGTGTTTCAATAGGGAGAGATGGTTCATGTATGTACAAGCAGGAAGAACATGCCTCCACAGCTGGTAAGAAGGTTTACAGTCCATTTTGGCTCTGTGACTGAAGAGTGAGTGGCCTTTCTTGTATCTGTGCAATGGTATTAATGAATATCACACTAGATTAAAAAAAAAAAAAAAAAAAATCCAAATCCAACAGGATCGGGGTATTTTAAGTTATTTGCAGCTCATTTTTATATTTAGTCAGTTGCATTTCTAGGCAGAAATTATATCCTTTCTTTTATTATTCAAAATCCATAGAGTACTTGTCACAGGGAAGGTAATAAACATTAGCTTGTGACCATCATTTAAACTTCACAGTCATCTGAAAATAGTAGTGCAGATGATTTAATATGGTCCTGAGAAACATAGATGGAACTATATGTAGAATTCAACTGGCTTTGGAGTTAACTGATTTGAACTCAACACCAAATCATATGGGAAGATAGATTATGGATTAGGACTACTTTGCATAATGATGTGACTACTATAATTTACTGTGTTGCTGTAAACTGACTTCAAGTAATACATGCAGTTTAATCAATGCATAAAACAGATGGAGACAGTTTGGGCCCAAGTTGACCCTAATGACCCAACTGGGTTTGTATACCTGTTTATCAAGCATACAAAACATTCACACTGCTTTCATTTGCCTCTAAGGTAACCAAATTTCTGTGAATTTTCAGTAGATATAATTGTTTTGAACAGCTATTTGCTGACTGTAAGGATAAGTTCTTATCTCTTGCTTGTAGTACAGTTACTGACAGACTGAGTCAAATAATCCCAAATTATATAATGGATTAGTTAAATTAATGAAAAGAATATTTATCTTGGAAAATATAACATTTATTATCTCTTTTGTGGACCTTCAACTTCTGGAATTTTACAGTCACACTTTCCCAGCCATGTGTATTGCTCAAACCAGGATGACCGGAATGAGTCTGAATAGGACATTACCATAGTTACTTTTGGCAAAATAAAAAGTAGGCTCTGGAAGAAGTCCAAACTCAAAGAATATTAGTTCTGCAAATAGATGTGGGAAATCCAACTTCTTGCATTCTCTAGACATGCTCAGATAGAGTTTGTGAAATATCACTTTGTTTGATGCATGAAAGTTTAGATGTCCTGAAATAGTGTGACAGGAAATCTTTATTTACCAAAATCTTGGCCACTGTTTAATTTGAATGCTTTAAATGGTTATTTCCCAGTGAGGTGCACTGGAAATAATATTTCAAAAGTTAGTACTCAGAGTTTAAAAATACCCAAAGAAGTTACCCTGCTTTTTTAATAACTTGCAAAATCCGTGGTGATAGTTGTGATAAACCTCTTTGCAGCCATGATGACCACTTGTTTAAAATGTTTAATCATATCTGTTTACTGGAGCATCCAAATGATCCTAGGGTTTATGCAAAAGAAGTAGATCTCCAGATCTGTAATTTGATGTCAGAGCAAACTCCTGAATTACCTTTGGTACCTCTAGCACTTAGCATTTTGAATAAAAGGGTATAGTCACTACATCTACTACTAATTTTTTATGTGACTTTCATAGTAGAACAGTCTAGTGCATTGTTTTCATACCTTTACAATGTGCTTTCCTTGCAGTAAATTGCAAGTTTCAGCTTATTCTATTTGCAGGCCTATTGCCTTAGATGATTCTCATAATTTTCTTTCCACAGGTTTCTTTTTTGTATTCCTACATACACATACGCACATACTCCCCACAGTGTCATCCATCTGGAATTAACTTTTACATAAATCTGGCATGAAGTCTGACTGTTTTAGAGACCATCTCTATTTCTCTAGCAGCTGAAATTAATAAGAATATTATTTCTACTGAAAAATGAGACTTTCTGAAAGTAGAAACAGGGCATTCTCAGTGTATGTAATTTATATTCAATCAACATATGCTATGTGGATGTTCCCTTTTCATAGAGAATGATCTGGTTGGAAAAAGATATTTGCCTTCATCAAATAATGATGTCAGAAAACTGAGATCTCAGATCTCATAGAAAAGGAATATAAGTAAACTGTGTTTTCAATGGAAAAAAAAATAGAAAAGTTCAATAGCTTTTCTATGAAAAGCAGTTAAATTTGGGATTTATTTTTGGTCATATTAGAAGCTGAAGCCAAGGCTCATACAGAAGATTTTCAATGAAACCCATTGTTATTTTAAGAGCAATCAAATGTAAGAAATAAATCTCAGTCAAATAAACTTTTCTAAGATGAGTATTGAAGTAATTGAACAGCTTATATAAAAATTTTACTTAAAAAAATAATAAATTGCTATCCATATATATCAGAATATTCTACTGTATCTATTGTCTTATTTTATGTTGAATTCAACTTATTTTACAGTAAAGAGAAGTAAAATGTAAGGGAACATGTAAAGATTAAATATATAGCAATGACAGACTTATTCAAAATAAGATAGCAATAAGTATAAAGGAAAATACAATACGACATACTGTTAAGCATAGAGAAAAAGATAGAATATTTTTTATTCACTTTTTTGGAGCCTGCAGGTTGTGTAAGTACCTTAAGAATTATTCAGAACTCCAAATTAATGGGTTTTTTACTCTTTTGTACTAATATTTTATATAACTATATCATATGTCTGGTAAGGATGTATTTCTACTCATACCTGATGTAATCTTGTTTTTTCTTTTGGATAAATGAGTAATGATTTCCCCTTGGATTATTCAAAGGGCTCCATGACAATGCAGGTTCTTGGACTGTATAAACTATAAATAATTGAAATATATTTTATTGATTTGTTTATAGGTTATGTGGGGAAAAATGGGGAAAAAAAGTGCATGGAATACTAGAACATAACACTGAATACTTTCAGAATATTGAAAAAAAATCACCTGCACCACCTCTTTGGTTTGGGTATTTTCAAAGGATACATTTGCTTTAGCTGATTTATGTAGGTATAGGAACTTACTGGGTTTTTCAGTACAAAAAATACAGAGGCCAAATTATCTTCACTCATCAAATATATTGTCAAAACCCCAATATCTTTAAAGACAACTATATGCCTGTTGTTTGAAAGTTCTTATACACGCTGATGGTTTTCTTGCATGTTATATATAGTCAGCTACGACTCTTGTATCACAGCAGATTAGGATCTGACCTAAACTTCAGTAGATCCTTTCAGCCCTATGCTTGCAACTTTCTGGTGAAATTATCACCTATACTAACAACAATAGATTCAATTACAGAACTGATTTTTATGAGGTTTCCTAAACGTATGTATCCATTTATTCTCCCAAGAAGTTGTCTTTTGTGCGGGCTTGTGGGCAGTGTGGGAGGATACTATAGAGGAAGTCAGGCAGGGACAATAAGACCTGGTAGTTTCCTCAGCGAGCCCTTTCTCTGTGAATTACCTTTTCAAATTACATCATATACACACAGCATTTGTCCAGAGCTTTGTAGCACTAAATACAAGGATTATTACGACTTACTTATGTTGAAAAGCCAAAGAATAACTGTTGTTTGCATAAGAAAATCAATTGGGGTCATAAACATCACTTTACATCTGAGAGGAGGTTGCTACAATACCGTTGATGGTATTCTGTTATGATTAGCGCCCATGTGTGAAAAAGAAATGGTTTGTTTCAAAGACAATAGAATATATCCATTGTAGGCCTGTTCAAAAATTGAATCATATCTCTTGATTGCAAACAAAAATTACACAAACTGTTATATTTGGTAACATTATTAATTTGAAAGGAGTAACATATTTCCTGGAAGATTATTTCCCAAAATTTTTCATGGACGCCCTGCTAAGGACTAAAATGTTATTGGTCCTGAATTTTTACTAAGTCTTTATATTGTCAAAGACAGATCAACAATAAACTGTCTGTCTCTGATCTTGGCACAAGGCAGGAATTAAAATGTGTATATACCATAATATGTAAAAAATATGCATTGAAGTTTGAAAGCTGACAGAAAAAAAAGGTTTCTGTCTAAAATCCAATGATAGATATAGAAGTACATGGAACTCCATGGAAGAAGTACAGAGAAGTATATGCCCTAAGGTTGAGGCATCAGATGTGAGTCCTATAATTTGTGAGGAAAGATGTTTAATGCGACCACTGCACAAAGAGTGTAGAGTAATACTTGGACTTAATCCGTTGTAGTTTACGTAGGAGTCTATGAAATGATAACACTAAGTGAGTGTACTTAGTTGAAAAATATTTATTCCACTCTGTGGTGGTCTGAAATGAATAAATTTGATACATATCACTCTGTGCTACTAGGAATCCTACCATACAGATCTCCAAGACAGCAGGGGAGCACAGAACTGATTTTTCTATAATATTTTTGCAGATGCTTTTCTTAGCTGTAGAGGAACATATTTTCAATTAGCCAAGAACCAAATGTTGCTAAAATTGTGAGCCCAACTATAACAGGAGGGCTGCCAAGGAGCCCATTCCCTGTAATCTTAGTTTTAGAAGGAGACAAAAAACAAACAAAATTTAAGAAGTAAAACCCCATTTTTTTAAGTATGAGATCCATATTTTGTGAAAAATTAGGAAAAAAAGCAGTCAACAATTTGACTACATTTGTTTCTCTTACTTAGGTACATCTGTTTTATTTCACTCTTCTCTGTAGCTACATTGTATTTTAGGCCTTTGTAATCCAAAGGAGTAAAATTATTTCACTAGCTGTCTTCTAAAGTAACTAAGTAAAAAACATTAGTCTGCTGCCAAGGAAGAACTTTGTTCCCAAGAACTTCCTGAAAGCCTACAGAGTATTTAAATCGCAATATTAATGCATTTCAGTAATTGTGCAGAGGAGGAATACATTTCTGCATAACACCAGAAGTTCAAGTTGTTATCATGTAGAGAACCTTTTAATGAGTTTAATATTTCTTCGCATATCTACAAAATACAGTATTTAAAAATTAATCTGAACAATGCTTTCAAAACTGGAAGTTACATCTCAAAAGTCTTTTGGTAGTCAGGCTGCACAAACATATTTTAGAAATAAAATATTTAGAAATGCTAGTGGGCATCTTGGGTCAAATGTACACAGGGAAAATCTGAGGTTAAGAGGTTACTTCTAAGGATTTCTAACTCCATATTCCTTCACTGTACAATTTTGCATGTAAATATTAGCCTTGGGAGCTAGAAAGTCTTGGAAGTTAGGAAAAAAAAATGTAGTTTAGCTTCCAGTGATGCAGAAATTCAATGAAGCTTGTATTCAGAATTCATGGGTTGGAGAGAAAACCATACTGCATTCTGATGTTCTCTGAGGATTCTTCCTATTAGTTCCCATTATCTTTAGTATACTGGAAGTCTCATTCCTCTCTTCAAGACTTTCAATACATCTACCTTCTTTGGTTCTTCCTTTCAGTGCCTCCAACTCTGTCATTTGAGTAACAGATGAGATTCAGAAACACTGACTACATATGCCCACTTTTTAGTAATTAAGTGATTAATTTGGCCCTCGATCATCTTTCTTTCCATTTAATTTCCTTCCATCTTCTTCCATATTATTAATGCTTTCCAATAGCTTCCGTATTATTAATACTTTCCAATTATTCCCTCAGTTTCTTTCCCATTACAATCTTTTTTCCTCTTTCTATTTCAATTTAATAATCGAGGTTGCTCTTTTTCTGTCCTTGTTATCAATCTTTCCATCCCAATCTTCCTCTAATTTCTTTTAACAGTCAATAGTCTGTCCTCAATGCCTATAAGTCGCTTGTATGTGCTTCAGCTCATTATTCATGTTTCACTTTCTTACTTCCTTGTTATAGTTAGTTTGCCTAGCTAACCTCAGATTCCTACCTACTCTGCTCACTTGAATATATTTCTCTTTACTGTTTCCTTGACATCTTTAAGCAACCACTTTCCTTACAATTCAGATCTTTTTTCTCAGTCTGCAAACAACTTAAAGATCTTTTAATGGGATAGGATTTTTTTTTTTACCTTAAAAAGCATATGAGACTTTTGTTACTGCTTGTAGAATTTGTCAGAGTAATCTGAAAAACTTTACAAATTAAGGCAACCTTCACAATATTTCAGTAAAGAAAGAAATGTAGCATATGTCATACTGAGAGCTCACACATTGGGACAAATAGAAAACCTAGACATCCTCCCCCAGCAACTTAATTCCCATAGTCTGCTCTCTTTCTGACATAAAGTTCCTCCCTTCCTGCTAAATAGCAGTGGTCCCATGCCACTGGAGATATTTACAGTAAGGCGAATGTATTACAGAAAAACTGGCTTATTTATTACCAGCAGAGAAAGATCTTGTCGAGGTCAAAGAATGCCATTAACATTGAACTTATGCATCTGATGGTTTCAGTGCTCTCCAACCCAATTCAATTTTAAAGAAATGAACTAAATTTCACACAGAAAATATTTAGTAGGTAACATAGTGCAAAGTCTCAGACACAAAATTGATGCAGCATAACAAACAAAATGGATTTTATGTGCTGGAAAAATGTACTTGGTGTCATATAAAACTTAAAATCAGAAAATCTCATAATTTTTATAAGACCGGTTGTCAGGAATACTTTTTAAATACATTGCCATTGAATTAAAATATTTATGTACACAGAATAAGATTCATAAGCATGCTAACCTTCAATCATTTAGCATAATCATAGGCTCCTGGAAAGCAAAGAGAGGAACAATTCTCTGCTGATTATAGTCAGTCCATTTATTAAAGTGCTTGTGGGCTTCAATAACACCCTTCCAATAAAACAATTTAAGAGGAATCAAATATGTAAATTATTATCCTGACCAAGACTTCTTCCCAAGAGGTCTGTACATGCCACAGTCATGCTCCATTAACAATGAATTTAGTAAGTATATGTGATTGTCAGGCAACCATAAGATTCCCAGAATGTATGAGAAACAATCTCTTCCTACAGGGATTTTACACACACAAGGAAGTGAATGCCTTAAGTCGTCTCTCTGTGCATTCTGAGATTAACTTGAGTAAAATGTAGCTCAAAATGTGCTATCAGAGCAGTTCTGTAATTTCTCTTCTTCTCACACTGAACTGTACAAAACCAATAATAAAAGATGTGTTCTACCTGTAAAGAAAAGTAATGAAAGAAAAATGATTTTGAAATCCAGTTATTGCAGGTACTGAAGAGGTAAAATGTTTTGGTGCTAGTTTCTTGTTGCCTAGGAAAGTGTTCTGACCATTACCTTGTTAACTAAAATTTCCTTCTGTGGCCAATTTACTCTATAATGAATGCATGTCTACAGTTTCATTGGAGACAGATCAGGCATCCCCAGAAACTCCACCTTCTTAGTGGGTCCCCCGATGGGATTAAGTGAGATAAAAATGTCTAAATGTCTACCACTATGTTATTGTGGACTACATTTTTGGGCATATATTTTAGATGTCAAAATCCTTTTTACAGATACAGCCCTTGACACATTATCATATGTGATTGCAATCAACCACATCTGATAAGCCAACAGCTAAATAAATTGTGGTCCTAATCTAAAATAACCAGACTGAACAACTAGGAAGCTTTCCTGCAGATTTCCATATTTAGAGCCTTCTGAAGGGTTCTGTTGTTTGTGCCAAGTACTTTAAATTGTTCATTAACAAATGAAAACTGCTGGTTAATGTTTCTTTAGCTCTTCAGTAGGTCTTTGACGTTCAAATTGTTTTGCATAGTAGTTTGTTGCATTTCACTGTATTCATCATGTGGCAAATTAAAATTCATAAACAATCTGCGTACTTTCTTTCAAACAGTGACTAATACTGCTTTTATATATTATGTCTGAGAATAACTATACTCATATACACAATATTCATGAAAAGTATCTTTTTAACAGAAATCAAGTCAATATTAGGTTTTCAATATTAGAGTCTTCCATAATTCTGAAGCGTTTCCTTCCATTCCCCACTCTTTAAATGGTTAATGCCCTCCACAATGCTATCGATTAATCTATGTCTAATTGCCAAAGAAATGTAGACTGCATGTATTAAAGCTGTTCAAAAAGTGTTTGATTACTTTTCTCTGCTTTGTTTATTTTGCTTTTAGGCATAAGCAATTATTTTCAAAAGGCTTTTCTGGTTTTTGATGCATGCATTTCTTTGGTACCGACTCAAGTGATTTTTCACTGGGCATGAATCCAGTCTTTGGAGATGATTCAACTTACATCCAGAAACCAAAACAATCACAGTCAGATTTAAATTCTGGCAGAAATCCTGGATTATTCAGACATGTCCAACAAATGCAAGCTTCTTGCAGCTGTGGTAGACATGAATATTTGATCAGAAACCATGAGACTGAAAGGTGAATAACAAAATACTTGTTTTTCAAGGCCAGATTGCACAGGGCTCTGAGCAACCTGGTCTAGTTGAAAATGTCCCCACCCACAGGAGAGGGGTTGGAACTAGGTGGTCTTAAAAGCCCCCCTCCAACCCAAGCCATTGTACGATTCTATGATAATTCCAAAATGAAAATGCCTAGAAAGATTTTACTTTTTGTCCTTTTCACTCCAGTTATTGATGGTTAGCAAGTCTTTAATAAACCATATTCTTGATACATTGTACAAGTTTGGCTAAGGTTTCACTTCTGTGATTGTCGGTGTGATTAGGGCAGCATCCGGCACCTCCCTGGGATGTGGACCCAGTTTGGGTAGGCAGGGCAGGGCTGTGGGGAGCAGGGGGCTCGCCCTGCTGCGGTGCCAGTGATGCCACTGATGGACCTGGAGGGAGACAGAAGGGGAAGAAGGTATCAGTGGTGCCCTCAGGGCACTGGTAGCAAGTAGGGAAAGACAAAGGTGGTCACATGCACCCCAATTTACTGGTAATGCTCAGCATCTCTCACCTACTCTGCAATGAAAGTTTACCTGAATTACCATGAAGCGCCATGATGGCTTCTCATCTTTGCAATTTTTGTGCTCTTTTATCATCTCTCACTATAATCTAGTGAGAGATACTGGATTTATTACTCCCAGTGAGAGCTAGGTTTACTAATCCCCTTTCTTTTAATAGTATTATAAGCAATTTTTCCTTTATTCTATTTGGGATTCCTAGTCATGGATATCTTCCTAGAACTTACCCAAAATGGTTTTCAGTGAGCCTAAAATGGAAATTTCTGCTTTTAGTCACTTTTAATACTGAAATGGTGGGTTTTGTTGTTTATTGTCCCTATAATACCTGAGAAACTGACTTGCCACATATTTGCTAGTCATGAATTCATCTCATTACTTTGCTAGCTACTTAAGAAGTTTTGACTGAAGGAAGTTTTTCTAGCAAAGCTTAGGTTATTTTTCATTATTGAGTTTATTATATACTGAGTGTGTATATTGAGTGGATATCATAATCTGACTACAGGTGGTAGCAAAAATACAGAGTTGTAAATCAGATTAGGCTGTACTTTGTGTTTTTTATGTCAGTTTAAACTTGTTGAGGTAATCTCTGTCCATAGATTAAGATTTGTTGAATAAACAGTTATGAATCACTGCCTCTGGCACCAAGTTTAATAGAGCTGGACTGGCACTGACAACCATGACCTACGCTGCTTTTCAAAATAAACTTCAGTCTTCCAGTAGATCCTTGATAGTGTTTCTCTAAGTTTCCTCCAATGTCAGGATGAACTAGTCAATATGTGATACTCTGAATCCCATGTAAGCCTCAAAACTGGGTCAAAAGTGAGCTGGCACAGGCACAGATCTATGTTGGGCTGCAATAGATGCAGTTCTAGTTGCACTCCAGCTAATCAGCTGGGAGATAGCACAGGTATCTCACAGAAAAGTCAGCCATGCAAGCTGCCTGTCAAATGAGTTGGCTTGCATCAGTGAAGCAATAATTGCTATAACCACACAGCAAAAGCAAGTTCAGTTAAGCTTCCATTGTCAGAGTTGTAAAAGAGTTCAAAACAATTCTGTTGTCCCTCTGTTCAACTTTTGTTCAAGTATTGTTCAATCCATTACTTCAGAGCAATGTACTTAAAACGTTGTCACGATGAATTTAGGTAACATGACCCAGGGGTTCGGGGAGGTGAACAGACACACGCACACACATAGACGCAGCTCCCTGTTCCCTTACAGCTCAAGTATTCTAATTGAGGCTGGCTTTAAACTCCTCTGCTGGATTTCTTTCCACCATAATATTGCTTCTCTGCTCAGATTGAATACATCAAATTTAGTGTCATTTTTAATGAAATATTCCCGCTTTGCTGTTCAAGCATGTGAATCTCGCAGAACTCTAACAGTTTGTCTACTGTCTTTCAACCTGCCTCAGTACTAAGGGGAAAATATAAACTTACCTATTGGAATTGCTATGACACTGGTTCAAATTTTCATCTCGTTTTATTATATCCTCTGTAATTTCTCAACAACAAAAGTCAGAATTCTGACTTCTAAGATGTTGGATAGATGATTCTGGCTTACTGATATATTTTAAACTCTATCTTATATCCTAAAGAATACAATCCAGTTTAAGTAAATTTATTTTTAAAATCTGGTATTTATAAAGTATCAAAGGGCTGTTTCTCAGGAAATATTCTTTTTATATGATGTCTTAGTGTGCCAAATTCAATGAATACATGGTTTCTTTTCTTGTAACTAAGTGATTCACAATGAATGGGTTTATATTAAGTTTGTTGTATATATTATTATGTGTTTTAAGTGAAAGAACCATAGAATCATTTAGGTTGGAAGAGACCCTCAAGATCACAGAGTCCAACCATTAACCCAGCTTTGCCAAGTAAACCATGTTCCTAAGCACCATGTCTACACATATTTTTAATACCTCTTAAAATAGGGCAAGAAGTAGGAATTGGGGATCTACAGTCTGATAATTTTCTATGATGAAACAACTGGTTTGCTAAGTGAGGGGAGAGCAGTGGATATTGTCTACCTTGACTTCATAAGGCTTTTGACACTATATCCCATAAAATCATAGAAGCAAAGAATTGCTTAGAATGGTTTGGAACTAGGTAATCTTTAAGGTACCTTCCAACCCTCATATCATGGGGAGGGACACCTTCCACTAGATCAAGTTGATCAGATGCCTAAAGAGAAGTTGATGTAGTATGGACTGGATGAGCAGTTAAGGGCTTAAGGGCTTAGCTCAGAGGGCTGTGATCAGAGTAGGAAGTCTAGTTGGAACCACTAACTAGAAGTGTCTCACTTGGGTCAGTAGCGTCCTATACTCTTCAACCTCTGCATTAATTATCTGGATGATCTGACTGTGTACCCTCAGCAGGTTTGCAGATGATGGCTAAAGCACCATCAGTGCTGGCACCAGGGAGATCTCAACAAGATGGAGAAATAGGCTGATGGAACCTTCTCCAGGTCAACATAGGGAAGTGCAAATTCCTGAACCTGGGGAGAAGGAATCTGATGCACCATAACATGTTGAGAGCTGATCATCTGGCTGCATAAAGAGAACAACTGGCAACAAATTGAGGAAGGTTCCCCTCTACTCCACCTTGGGGAGGCTGTAGTTGGAATTCTGTGCCCAGTTCTGGGCTTCCTAATACAAGAGAGACATGGACATGCAGAGAACAGTCCAGCGGAAGGCCTCTAAGAGAGAGCTGGGATTCTTCAGCCTGGAGAAGAGGAGGCTCAGGGGAAATCTCAGCTATGCATAAACATAACTGAAGGGAGCTAGTCTCTTTTCAGGAATGTCCAGTCACAGGACAAGGGAAGCAGGCACAGACTGAAACACAGATTTCATCTATGTGTCAGGAAGCAGAGGGTGCCTGCACATTGTCACAGATTGCCCATAGAGGTTGTGGAGTCTCCATTGTTGGAGACATTAAAAAGATACTCTGGGCAACCTGTTCTAGGTGGTCCTCCTTGAACAGGAGGTTTGGACCTAGTGACCTCCAGAGGCCTCTTCCAGCCTCAACTGTTCTGTGATTTACTAAGCCAGATGTAGGGCATTTCTGGTAGACTGTAAGAGGAGCTGCTTGTGGTTCATTGAATCACACTAATTTTTATGAACCCTATTCAATTTTGATGAACTGGAATTTTCCAGCCAGATTTGTTGATGAGCTAAGATTTGAGGAAGATTTAACATCACTGATGCCATGAAAATGGTTTCTTTTGCCATTTTAAATATACAGTGTGAACTCCTGAGAACTTGGGACTTTGGCAAGCCAGGAATGCAGATATAAGATAGAGACAAAAATTAGTAAGTTGTAGTAAACCTGTCAAATATCTTCAAGAAAACTCTTAACACAAACAAAGTTTTATCAGAAACAGTTTGTGTATTTCAAGAAAAAAACGTGTCAGTATTTCACAGACTCCTTTAATTTCATACAATGAAAACACTGCATATTCCCAGCACTGTATTTCCCACTGAGTGCCTTTCAAGAACTAGAAACTTTTCCTCAGTACTTTTTATCGTCAGAAATAACCTCCCCAGTTTAGACATATGTTACTACTAAAGCAATTGCATCTTGTTCCACATCTCTTCTATAAATTTACAGAAAAGGTCTCAAATTTTGGAGTATAGCAAAACAACAAGGTTTTTTCTGTATTGGAAAATGAGAGCACAGTAACATTCTCTGGATAATGTGTAACCAAGTGAAGCAACAGCTGAATGAAGAGGCAAGCTATGGCTTCCTGTTGAATGAAAAATATTTAAATCAGAATTTGTGCAGTATTGTGCACAAATATATAGTGCAGTATTGGACAAGCTCATAGGAACAAGAGAAAGCCAAATGAAAACCAAAAAATGTAAATTTTTACATGTTTCTGGAAAACAATATCCCAATTTTATAACTGTCCCATAGAAATTATTACCTTCAATCCGAGATGACCCGTATGCATATGGTTCAGTGCTAGAGAAAGCCTGCCAAATGTTACTCCAAATGAAAAAAATTGGGACTACAATTCTTGCTACAACTGCAGATTGCAAAAACAGAAAGAGAATCTTAGCATAAGCCAGGAAGAAAGAAGCATAACTCTGGAAGAAAACAGTATTCCCTAATTATTCTAAATTTTTATCCAGTCATTCAGCGCTGTGAAAAAGATTACAGCGATGAGAACCTTCAAAATGTAGATGATTGTCACTGCATGTTCTGTCCTACAAAATATTCTGTAAAATGTTATAACTGACATTCTGAGGCAGATTCAAAATGTAGCAAATAGTTTCATCTATGTTAAAAGAGGAAAATGATTCTAAACTTTCAAAGAAATCAGAGACATCCAAAGTAAAAATGGACTTTCATAAAATTTTTTACAAACTTTGCATTTCCTGTAAATAGGAATATCTTTTTCTGGCTGCACAGCTTGACTGCCTAGTAGATGTGAGATTTATCAGGTCCTTATGCAGGATTCATTCTGATGAAAGCAACTTAATTAATTTAGAATAAGAAACCTTCTCTCCAGAACAGGATATGTAGTAGATAAAGTTATGTGATGTATATGTAAAAAGCTGGTAGAGCCAATGGGAGTCAGGGTAGGAAAGGTACGTGAAAAGCTGTGTACATATATTCATTTATTTATGTTGATAATATATATATTTTGATGATTAAAGATACAGGTATCAGGTGGATTCCTAGAAATATCAAACCTTTGCTTGTTTGCAAACCATTTTTTTTTTTCTGTTAATGGAAATTTGAAACTGTGAAGCAATAAATGTTTTCTTTATGGTGAAAGAGAGGCTTGTCCTGATAGTCAGCTGAAGTCACAGCTCTTTTGACTGTATCTTTAATGATTTTCAAAATCTTCTTAAATGTGATATAAACTATAAAACCTCATTTTTTTTAACAGTGGACTAATTTGTCAAAATAACTTATTTTTTATTGATAAATATTTTCATTCCTTTGAAATCCTGTCAACTTTTAGAGGGATAAATTGCAGCATTACTTTCTGTGGGGAATACTTTCTGAAAATACTGAGATTTGAGTCTGTGTCTAAGACAGACATTCTTATTTTTATTTAGAGATAAACTTAGATTTAGTACAGTATGATAGTTTCTGGCCCACTGAGAAAGATCAGAACAATCTTAAATCACCATTCTGCGTTATCTGAAGGAGCACTTTGTTTACCTTATTCATTGGCACAAGCTGTGTTATTTTGTTCTTTGGCCATTCTATTGACATGTCAAAACCAGATATGTCTATTTTCTTTATGACCACCCTACAATGCAACCTTGCAGTAATAAAAATTAGTTTCCTCCTGTGGCCAAGCTATCTGATTTATCATTTGTTGAAGTGAAGCTCTACTTCTGGATTAGGTAATTTAGGATCTCCCTGTGAGACAAAGGAGTGGCTCACAACAAAGGTGTCATATAAGCAATGCCCCAGCAAAATATTTTTACCGTGATAAACTTGAACCATATTGGTAACTTTAAGAATTCCACTGAGAAAATTTGAGCATTTGAATGTAAGGGTTACATGAACCATGGCCATAAATCTGTTTTCATAAACTACTAAAATCTTAAGCTGTTGCACAGAAAGATACAAATTTTCATAATAAACAGAAGAATATAATAATTATTCATTATTGTTGTTTCATAATAAATGAAGCAATTTAAATTTTATTTCTTTCAAGCATACTGTATAACAGAAGGAAAGTATTCATACCCTAGTCTAAGCAGTTTGCAACTATATTTTTTCTTTCTGGAAAACTGCAACACAATTTCATAAAAGCCATAATGTACGGTAGTTTTTTCTATGGTGTCATTATAAAACAAAAATCAGAAATGTTCTTTCTATACCTTGGGTAAAAAAGCAAATATGACAACAAACACAGAACAAACAACAGAGTTAAACCAAGAAAGATAGTTAATAATGAAAAAAACCATTTAATTCAGTATAATATCTCTCCAATATCAATTTCATATTTGTTAGTAGTTTCTCCCTTTTAATAAATATTCATATTCTGTATATTCTCAAAAAGAGGTTTCTGAGGTAGCTTGATGCAAATCTAAAACATTATGCCCAAATCAGGAAGTGACCTAAGAGTCAGTTTTATGAGAATTAAAATGATTTTTTTGCAATTTGCATTCATTCATGGAGTCATGAAAACCCCTATGTGTACATATTTACAAACACCAGTCATTCATTCAGTGTCCTTTCACTCTAATCTGCCCCAAGGCATCTATTAACAAGAACCTGGGTTACCCTCACTTTCTGGGGTGGGTGGTAACAAGGATAAGTCTTATTTATCTGATCTTTTGGGGGGTTAAAGTCTTACTAGGAACCCTTTCAGTCTACTAGCTTGAGTAGGCACAGTAAAACAGTAGTTCCTTAAGGAGTTGCGTAAGTGGAGTAAAGCGGCTTGAGGTCTGGTGACATGAGTTTTAACACTTTTTTTCTGACTGAGACAGCCATAGTGTCACTTGACATAGGACAAAGAAAGTAAAAAACCTGTTGACAGTCTGTTTGTCATAGCAAATTGTCACATTTTGTANCATAATAAACAGAAGAATATAATAATTATTCATTATTGTTGTTTCATAATAAATGAAGCAATTTAAATTTTATTTCTTTCAAGCATACTGTATAACAGAAGGAAAGTATTCATACCCTAGTCTAAGCAGTTTGCAACTATATTTTTTCTTTCTGGAAAACTGCAACACAATTTCATAAAAGCCATAATGTACGGTAGTTTTTTCTATGGTGTCATTATAAAACAAAAATCAGAAATGTTCTTTCTATACCTTGGGTAAAAAAGCAAATATGACAACAAACACAGAACAAACAACAGAGTTAAACCAAGAAAGATAGTTAATAATGAAAAAAACCATTTAATTCAGTATAATATCTCTCCAATATCAATTTCATATTTGTTAGTAGTTTCTCCCTTTTAATAAATATTCATATTCTGTATATTCTCAAAAAGAGGTTTCTGAGGTAGCTTGATGCAAATCTAAAACATTATGCCCAAATCAGGAAGTGACCTAAGAGTCAGTTTTATGAGAATTAAAATGATTTTTTTGCAATTTGCATTCATTCATGGAGTCATGAAAACCCCTATGTGTACATATTTACAAACACCAGTCATTCATTCAGTGTCCTTTCACTCTAATCTGCCCCAAGGCATCTATTAACAAGAACCTGGGTTACCCTCACTTTCTGGGGTGGGTGGTAACAAGGATAAGTCTTATTTATCTGATCTTTTGGGGGGTTAAAGTCTTACTAGGAACCCTTTCAGTCTACTAGCTTGAGTAGGCACAGTAAAACAGTAGTTCCTTAAGGAGTTGCGTAAGTGGAGTAAAGCGGCTTGAGGTCTGGTGACATGAGTTTTAACACTTTTTTTCTGACTGAGACAGCCATAGTGTCACTTGACATAGGACAAAGAAAGTAAAAAACCTGTTGACAGTCTGTTTGTCATAGCAAATTGTCACATTTTGTATTGTGTTTACCTCTTTGACTTCAAAATGCTTCATTTGTTGCCTTCAAGGGGCACACTGCAACACCTACCTACCAGTATTTGGGATACTTTAAAGGGATGGTGTGATCATTACTACTCTGTGAATTTACTTTGGGGTTATTTAATGAAATAGAATAGAAAGATAAATAGAAATAGAAATAGAAATAGAAATAGATAAATAGAAATAGAAATAAAAAAATAGAAATAAATAGAAATAGAAATAGAAATAGAAATAGAAATAGAAATAGAAATAGAAATAGAAATAAATAGGTAGAAATAAATAGAATATTTCTTTTGGAAGGGACCTACAATGATCATCTTGTCCAACAGCCTGACTGCTTGAGGGCAGACAAGAAATTAAGACTTGGTGTTAAGGGCATTGTCCAGATGCCTCTGGTAGGTTCTTTTCTCCTTAACTTTCAGCTTTTGAAACCCCAACTCTTTGAAACCCAGGCTTCAAATAATGTAATAATTTAGAATCCTCAAGATTTTAAGTGAGGATTTTGCTTTTTATTTTATTATTTTAATATAAACCTAGATGCATGTCTCAATAAATATGTTTAATTATGTGTTACCCACTAAAACTAAATAGGAAAATTTCCTATGTATTTCAGTGACATCAATAATAAGCTCAACTTTTTATTGTTCTTGTGTTTTGCACAACTTGGATTCAAGTAGAGTTTAAATCATGACAGATGTTTTGAAATAGACTGCAGGAGCCATGAGCAATATAATTAGAGCTTTTAATTTTGTGTTTCTAAGGTGCTTCTCATTAGAAGCATTCTTATGATTTTCAGAAATTAATTTCCTAACAAAGGAATACTTGAATGCACTGTGCATAAGAAATTGCCATCCTGACTATTTATGTCATGTGCACATATAGTAAGCTGCTATAGGATGGAAAACTGCCTGGAAGAATTTATACTACTTTGTCCTAATGATAGTTTGAAGGATCCAGAATTTATTAAAATATTTTAAATGGATGTGTGACCTATGAAATTTTATATTTCAACTCTTTATTTTTTCATATATAGGTTTAATAAACATTCCTATAATTTTTATGTTGTATAATGTAATTTTTATCACTTACATAACATTTTAGTTGCCCTGGGTATTTTTTCATCACAAGCAGTTTCTCAGAATACCTGCTAAAATGGATAAAGGGATATTTTCTATAATGTTTAATGAGTAAGATCATAGGAAAGTAAAATTAACCTTTTGTGGAAGCTATATAAATAATTTATTTACATTGGAGAAAATGTTCTTTTTTTGCAATACTCTGTTATAAATATGGGCCAACTTTTTTCTAAAAACGTTTGTCCTTTGAACTACTCTTCAAAATGTATATGTCTGGGTATTTTATAGTAGACTTGATTTTGGTCTGCAAGTGAGTATGCAGTCTAAAACTTTTTCTCTGTGTTAATAATTGGTATTGCTTTTCACATTTTCAGCTGAGGCTATATCAGAGAAATAAGAAATCTATTTTAAAATTTTATCAAAATAATTATATTGTAAGCTAAGCTTAAATTTTTCTGCCTTGGAAATATAACCTGACTGTGAATAGCAGCTGGTTTTAGAATTCCCATATGCCTACTTACGCTACTGAATCAGGCAGTCTTTTCTGACCATTAAAATTCTATATGATCTAGCTAAGTCCAGTAATTTATTCAAGTGTAATGAAAATAAGACATACATTATATATAAAATATACATAAAAATTATGCTTAATAATGGGCTTTGGAGTTCATTCTGACTGAGATGGAGAAAGCAGAAAAAGAGAATGGAAATCAAGTCTTTGTATAATAGACTAGTGTGGTTCAGATTACTTCAATGGTTTTTCACTGATTTATACCAGCTGATGCTGGCTTCCTAACTGAGTTTTTAGAATTGCAGCTTGCTAATTGAAATACTTTTTCTCACCATTCATCCAATCTTTGCTCTATTGTGCTTACACTATTCTGAAATTCAGTGGAGATTTTTCAAATTTCAGTTTTCAGTTTAGATTTCACACCAAATTTATGCAAAATCTGTCATGGCAAGGAAAACTCTGATAATAAATACCATAAAGTTGGTTCACCATGATGAAATGGACAATGTGTCATAAGCATGGATCTAAAACTGTCCTGTCTCAAATGGAACAATGTGCCAAAAGAACATATGTGGGCAATCTCCATAGAGGTCACACAATTTTTGTTATTTAGAATACATATATGACATTCTGTAATGTCCCAGTGGTTATAGGGGATTAGAAACCAGTTGAAATATCACAGAATGAAAATTGTTATTTTTATGCAAAATTATATTAAAAAATCAACTTCTAAATTCTCTCTGTGTTTATACATTTATATTTATGTTATATATTATTAATTGGATTTTTTGAATCTTGTGGGAGGTCTGCCTTTACCTTGAGTGATGCCAGAGTTTCACCCTAGTGTCAAAGATTGGTCAGAATGCCTTTAAATATCTTTCTGTGCCAGAATGAAATGCCTTGGAGGATTTGATGGGTTTAAAAGATTCATGGAGTTTGTTCAAGAATTATTAAGTGACTATGCTAAATAAATACTATTCATTCAAGTTTGGCAAGGTAATCTCATTCATACCCTTGGGCTAATGAAAACTGAGTTAAGAACACAGAGAGCTTAGATACACAGCATAAGGGGATTTGAGGGTCATTGGCATCTATTTGAACATTGAAATATCAGTGCCCAGGCCAAATTGTTTCATTAACCTTCTCATTCCCAAATTCACAGATTAGTTATGTTGTTATCTTACTCCTTCCTTCTGGCTAAAACTATGATGTCAGCCCCACCACATTTATAGAAAAAGTTTTCATGTTCTAGATTGCTTTCATTGATGCTGGTAGTGTTTTTTAAGCCGCCCTTTTATATTCAGTTTCTACAGAATACTGTTTGGTATTTATTAAAAAAACACTGGGGAAATAATTGAACTGGTATAACTAATGAATAGTGACATAGTCAGAAAAGTGAAAGAGCAAAAGAGAAGGACGTAAAGGAAGAAAGGAGAAAAGAATGCTCAGATGGCAGCAAATAGATTGCTACATTTACAGAGATGTAGAAAAAAACAATGAAAGGAGGAAAAAAAGAAGGACCTCTTTTTATAATAGAAGGACCTAGAAGCCAGAGAATGTGAAGATCAGCTGAAAACACCTTGCAAAGACAAGCTCAAGTATGAGGAAATTATGCAAAATTGATATATTTTTGAAAATTAAACCAAAAAAAAGGGAGAGTAAAAGGAAACTGAACTGGGCAGTTCTGAGATTACACATACATCAACTTCTGGGCTACTGAATTTAAAATTTATATGTAGTGGAGACTAGCAAGGAAACAAATAGCTTGTTGCTATAAATCAATTCATTTGTTCACATAAAAGGGAAACTAAAAATTAAATGTATTGCAAAGAGTTTTGGTAAGCTTTGAAATTATAGAATGAAGACAGTAAAAAGGGACATGAAATTCAATATAGTTAAAGGCAAATCAGTACACATTAAAATAAAAAGGGCTATTGAGAGCGTTCAAGGCAAAAAATTGAAGCTTTGAGAGAGAATTGTGTGAAAACATCAGGTCACTGCTCAGAAGCAATCCCAAAAACACAATCTAAAGTTAGAAAGTAAGCAGAAGGGAGAACATTCACTCTATGCTCCAGTATAAGATCAGAGAATATTGATGAAGTTGTCAGGCAACAGGTCACTTGTTCACATATCATTTGGAATGCCAAAGTTTTGTGGAGGTTCAAAAAGCAAAGGGATGCATAAATGAAAGAATATGTATTAATTGAATAGGAAATCTGATATATTAGCTTTGAATGAGTTCCAGTTGTGTGATGAGGTCTCTTGGTAGAGTCCTTCAATGACTGAAATGTCATGAATTCTGCTTGGACACTGTGCTGAAGACTAATCAGTAGTTCTTTATTATATTTGCCTGATTTTTTTTTTTCTCTACCCTATCTGTCGCCCTGATTTTTTCAGCCTTCTCTTCTATTTCAGTTTCATGTTTTGGGTTCTTTCTCATGCTCAGGGTGGTAAACACCTGCAAATGTTTATCATAACTTCAAGGTAGTTTACATTCTTTGTCTTAGAGATATGGACAGCTGATGGACAGTTGTCTTGACCGATGGGATGGGGAGAGGTGTCAACCTTCTCCCCCAGTCCCTGGCCTTTGTAGAGATATTATATATTGGAGTCAGACTTTCAAGTAAAGGAGAGTTTTAGTTCATGCCTTCTGATCAAAGTGTGAGTGTGTGTTTTGTGTGTGTGTGATGAACTGCATCACCTACCCAAATGGTCACTCAGGACAGAAGGAATTAAAATGCCTTTCTGATACCTCTGATGTTTGAACTTTGTAGTAAAAATATGAGACAAAAATGCAGTTGCACACAGGTAAGTTAAAATTAGCTATATATTATCAAAATACTCTAAATTTTATTTCACTCAGTAAGAAAGTTGGTAAAAAAATTATTCCAGCTAATGAGTTCTTGGCTAAGTTAGAGACCAAGTTAAAATCTTTTTCAACTCTTTATCTTATACTGCTTTCAGTTGTTAAAGAAGTTATGTGGATAGTCCTGTTTATTTTAATTTTTATATACTTTGTCAGGCTCCCAGCAGTTCACTTTCACAGTCTGTATATGATAGAACAATTCTCAAGGGAGATAGTCCTGTATCTAATTAGTGACTTTCACTCAAAATTGATTCACAGTGGTAAGAAATATTGTGTCAGTCTCTAAATATTTCTGATATTAATACTCTTGAAACTACAGCCTGTTACTTCAGCTGCTTCAGATATTCAATTTAAGTAAAAAAGCTTGTCTTTGTCCTCAGTGCAAGTGCAGTTTATTGGCATGAATCATCTCTAAAACTGTTTGGGAACATGTTAATATTTTTCCCCTAAGAAAATGTCATTTTGGCAAAAATAAAACCTTTTTGGAAGAACATTTCTGTTGGAAAAGTATTTCTTAGATCCAGATGAGAATTTCTAGCCAAATCTGTGGAAAAATAGATCCATCTGACACTTCCTAGTTGCCCATAAGACTCCAGTCAGGTTGGTGAACCTCTGGATTTCTGCGCTGTATTAAACACCACAAACACTGAGGAGTGATCCAAGCAGTGTCAGGCACATTCTCCACAGGTGTGATCTACCATGCAGATCTTCAGAAGGAACTGTTTACAGCACTGCAAGTAATATGAGGTCTTCAACAAAATAAAAAATTGGGGTTTTCAACAGCACAGTTTCCATCAGTAAAAATACTTTAGGAAATAATTTTGCTGTTGCCAAAATCTATTTTCCATCAGAAATCAATCTTGAGGAAAATATTAAATTTAGCCTATTTCTAAAAATAATACTAGAAGAACCTGAATATTTAATACTAAAAGAACCTGATATTTTCCCTATAGTTCATTCAGGCTTTTGTCTTTGCAAACTTTATTTTCAAAATATGAAAAATATTTTGGATTCTGGTATCAGCACAGTGTTTCGTGTCACAGGATTCAACACGTTAATGAATTTCAACCAACTACTTGGACAGAAACAGTCTAGATATAGCAGTGGAGTTGCTCTTCTGTAACTTTTCTATCTTCTCTTATCCTTTCTTTAATGAATTATTATCTGTGAACCTTCAATTTAAAAAATATGTCCTAATGATTACTTAGCCCAGTATGAGCACCTATATTCATAATTTCTAGGTTGCTTAGTTATCTTAATAACAACTTTCTTTGCTAAACAGAAATGTTTCGTTTGGCCTTGAACCTGTTTCCTGATTCTTTTATTTTGCCTAATAGCCTCATGATATGCAAAAAAAAAAAAAGATAAAGTGGAAATTTTCATATAGCCCTTAATGTTTGTGTCTTGCTTGAATTGGAATATTTCTACAAAAATTAAAATAATCATTTATACTGAAAGCATTCATGCCAGTTAAAACAAAATACACAGCTGCTGTGGCAAGGAAACCTATTTTCACAGAACTTGGATTCTATAGGTTTTCTCAGACAGAATATTAATTTCAGTGTTTCTGTTTAGCTTCACTGCTTCTGCTAGGAGACTTTTCTCCTAGTGCAAAGGATCAGCAATAAACTATAAAATCACCACTGGTTTCAACCTGTGCAAAGTGAGACAAAACTGAAACAGATTACTGATCAGCCTGATAGTGACCAGGCAGTTAGGGTTTATTTTGTAAACTTTCTTCAATCAGTGCCAAGCACTTGAACAGTAGAAATAATAGTTCCTCCCATGTGAATGTTGCTTCTACTGGCATTCTTATCAAGGACTGTGTTGAAATTTGTCTTTGGAATATCTCTAGTTCCAACTACCAAATCATAATTTAGAAATGTTAGAATCATATAATCATCAGAATTGTAGATAACACTTGGCAGTGTGAAAGAATGAATTGCTGATATTTTCCAAAAGGAAGTAGAAAAAGAATGTATAACTATGTGAACTCTTCTGCATAAAATATATTGGAAAAAAAATTGTTGACATGGCAACTTTTTTTCCATTGACAAGAACGAAAGATGAGGATGAGAAACACATGCAGTAAAAGATACAAGACTTAGAGTAGGCACAAGAGAAATGTAGAAATGGCCAGTATATTTCACACAACTAATAAGGAAAATTGCCAGGTTAAAATTTCTTTCCCTCTTTGTCCCTTAATGAAATCTCATTTGTTTTTGAGAGAAAACAGCTTTGTAAAACAGTTTCACATCCAGAGAGAAACAAAGCCAAGGATGAATACAAAGCTTTAGACTTGAAGTACAGATGAAGGAAGGTTCTGTTTTAGAAATTACAGCCAACATCCTTCTCGCCAACCTTTTCCCTTCAGTCTTGCTCTATGACTTTCATATTGTCTGGAAAGAAAAGTAACTTTTTTGTTTTTTCTTTCTGTTCATTTTGAGTCATACAGTTACCAAGCATCTGTTGCAGAAGTGATGCACAGTTCTAACACTGAGAGATGTTTCTAACATGTTATAAGGTATTGCCTTCAGTAAAGCTGTGAAATCTGTGGCTTTATGACTTTCCACTTTCATGGAGTTTCATCTAGATGAAGTTCCACATAAACCTCAGCTGAAAATCTATTGTATCATTTCAGTGCACTTGCTAGTAAATAAGACCATGCATTCGCACACTTGATACAAACATAACTAATAAAATGGGACAAATACGTGGTAATTTAAGGCATGTTCAGCATTAAAAATATCAGTATTAATATGAGAATTAATGTTTCCCCACCGGGGAAGCTGAAGTTATTTTATTACTCTCTGTATTTTTGGAAAGAAATGAAAACAAATTACTTATGACACCTTTGTTTCTACCTAACTATATATTGTACAAAACAAGAAAGACTTTCTATGAAGTTGTTAAAGCTATTGTTGAAGCGCTGGGCTTCATTGGGCTGGGATTAAGCACAAAGACTATTTATCCATAGCTCAGACAACTTCTGATCAACACCCTAACTCTTCTGAATTTCATTCTAATTCTTCCCAGACTATATTTAAGTGTATACATTTGACTTGCCTAACTAATGGTTGCAGTGTTTGCATGGGATTTTAAAAGACAAATGTTGCAATGCCCACAGCTCAAAAATGCAATGTGTCTGTGTATGTAATCTGCAGACTCTATATTTTATAAAAGGGGATTAATAATGATATCTACTTCAAAGGTATGCTAGAAGAATGAATACAATAAGGATGAAGAAATGTCCAGACATTTGCTAACACTGGATTTATACATAAACCTGACCTGTACAGATTGTTTTGAAATAATTGCGATAGGCACATCAGCTCTAGACAGTCTATAAATAAGCAAGTGTAAAGAACAGTTTAGATTAAAGAGTTTAGCTGTGATGCCTTAAGATTTAGCTTTCATATTTTCAGATTCTGTGCTGCCGAGGGATGTAGTTCTGAGCCTCATATTAAGTGCCAGTAAGTTCTCTTCACAGAGTAGGTAGACGAAACAAGTCCTTTTCCTGCTGAGGACCAAGGACACTTTTCAGGCCCAACAGCATAAACAACAGAGGACTGGAGGGAGGAATAAGAAGGATGGGACCTCACAACCTGAACCTGTAATTGTACAGTTAAACCTCAATATGCAAATGGACCAAAATTTATAAAAATGTAAGGCCTCATGACCAGTCAGCCATTTTGTGACCATTCTTAGTCCACCTTGGGTGTAGCCCTGGTCAGGTTCCTGTCCTGCCCAAGGTGTACCCTAGAGGCCTTTGAATAGATACCTACTTTATTCACTAGCTCTGTTCAGTCTCTGTTTCAGGTCAGCCTTTCCAAGGCATCAGCTCTACTGAACAGACACAAGTCCATTCCTTTTTCTTTTTTAATTACTTAGCTGGAGACTGCAAAAGTGAATATATGTACATAAAAAATTATTTATTTATAATTTCCTGATTTACTTGGTGAGGGATGCCTGGAAGCAGTTGCATTTTAGATCAATGGAACTAGTGACATGTTAATCTGACCAAAACTGCAGTGCTATTATTGTTAAAATAATAACAAGTTGTAAGCTGCTGAACTCCTCCAGACTCTACTTTTTGGGGTTTTTTTCTTACTGTTGAAAAGCTCAAGAAAAAAGCCAGAAACCAAGAATTCATAATCCTGTGATCAATGATTGCAAAGTGTAATGGTAGTGTTGGAACATGAATAAGACAGAAATAGAAGTTACATAAACAACTCAGCTGACCTCTTTTTATCAGAGTTTACTAGAACAAATACCGTGCCTGAGAAAAGAACAGATAAAGTCAAAATATAACCAAAATAAAACTGCCATATTTCAGTTAGAAGATACCTGGAGATAGACCTGTGGTTGGATTTTCACTCAGTTTCCTCAAAAGTACTTTAGTGATAATGCCGACCACTTTAGGCACTTAAGTAGCCATTTAGGCTACACTGATATCACAAAGTGACACCCTTCTCCTAAGGCCAGTACATTTTCTCTGTATTTCAGTTTCTGTCTATGAATTTGTGTTCACATCAGTTCTCATTCCAGCCTGCTATTATCTTAGCTGATGTTCATTCCCAAAGGAAGACTCCTAACCTAAGCTCAGTAGACTCAATTTTGAAGGCATGTTCTGACCACAAAGACAAAAACAGATTAGAATAAAACTGCTCCAGGTATTGATCAACAATTTTTTCTTTTAGCCTTATTGTACCTTCAAAACACCTAGAAAGTTTTACAGTAAAAAGACTTTCTGTGGATAAGTGACCTCAGATGAAATTCTTTCATCAAATTAGGCAAAGTATGGATTTGAAGCTATGTTCTGAGTATTTAATCTGGTCCATTTTTTGCACAAGAGCTGTATGTTTCTGCTATTCCCTGTTTTGGGTTCCCTTTCTGCCTATACAAACATAAACAAGTAAAACAGGCACCTATCACCTTGCTTCCAGGAAAGGAGTGTACAGTTTCGGACTGCATCATTCCTCTTGGTCAGTTCAAGAGAAAATTTTTATGATTCTTCTTAATGTATATAATTAGGTAAAATGTAGGAGTTACTGATTTCACTAGGTAATAATGCATCAAAGTTAGTGGACAGCTGTAGAAGTATTTCAGAGAAACATTAAATTGAAATAATTCAGATTCATATCTGTCTGCTTTGAAAATCAAATATCTTAGAACAAGTTTAAAGGTAGGCATTGTGAATCTGTAAGAGAATGTGAGAGGACTGAACAAGAAAGTTGAACATAGATACTGGATTCAAAGTTCATTCCTTATAGGACCAGAACTGAAATTAGAATTAGCTATTTGCTGTGTTTTGATGGATGCCTCTTTTCAAAAAGTAATGACCATGTCTTTAAAAATGACTAATTTTCAAATAATTTTGGATAAAATACTACAGGAGTGATTTGGGTACCTAACAAATATGTCTGTTGCCACTGACACTAATCTTGTGCTTGTCTATAAGGGCACTCCACGATTAGCCATAGCCTCAATGTCAAATATTCTCACCTTTGATAGACCACACTCTTCCAAAGTTAATAATTCGACTTTATTTAATGATGGGCCCATTTTTCCTTCAATTACCTGAATGCTCTTTCCCTCTCCCTCCATATGCCACTCCCTCAATCTGGACATATTTCTCTTTGATACTCTCTCTGCTGTGATAATAGTTTAATGTCGATATGGAAATTTTAAACTTTATTTTTGAGAAATTGCGCATGTTGCTAATCCATTCTGTCCATACCTTCCACACTTAGAGTTTTTTTTCCTGAACAGAAACAGTATTTGTTGTTACTTCTCTGTCCAGTGTGTTCCATAATGAAGCCTTCATTCATAAATATTTTGCTGTTAGAATAGTAATAAATAACCAGGCTATGCACCCATAGTGCTGTCACATATATTATCTATTATAATAATGTTATTCTTAAATACTGAAGAATAATTTCAGTAAGCATCTACTGGAGCTGCTCTAAACTAGGATTCTGGGGGGAGCAGAAAATGGCACCTAACACCATTTGCTTGGCACGAAGCTTAGTTTTAATCTGCTGAAATTACACTTCCACAAAGTTCAATCTGTCTATGACCTTCTTTCAATCTAATATCTTTCCTCTTCGAGTCATCCTCCTTCCGTCAGGAGGGGACAAACGCCAAGAAAACAAACAGATTTGCAGAGCAGCTCACAGACAATATCATTTATAGTGGCCTTTTCTGGACTTTACCAGTATTCATTGGAGATACGAAATATCTGGAGAGAAACTTAATGTGAAAAGTTTTTCTATTAGGATAGAATTTTGGCTAGCATAGCTCCCAAACTCTGTAAGGGGAGATCCTGTAACATTGCCTGAAGCACTGACAAAAACTGGCTTTGCATTTACTAGTGAGACAGAAAGAAAAAAATTTCATTAAAAATATCATGCTGAGTAAATAACTTCAGTACTTCATATTTTTGTTATTAACTTTTATGTCATTTCTGGTATTGTCCCATTCTAACAACATGCAGAATACCTCCTAACACAGACTGAAGTTTAGTATGTCTGCATTTCCCAGCTGATAACTGAATTCCATACTGGTGTACTGGTAAGAGTCAGATATGGATGTGACAGGAAATTATGTAGATGTCCTTGAGAAGATCTTATTTTAGAAACAACTAGTGCTTTGGAAGGAGCATGAAAAGAGGCTAGACTATAGAAAAAGTCTCTTGTTTTGTTTAAAATCACTAGATATTCAGATATTTAGACAGACTAAGCAGAGGTGTTTTAAGACAGCAGTACCTACTTTAAAATAATTTGTTGAATTCTAATGCCTGGATCCTACAAGTGATTCCTGAAGTAGAATGAAAAAGCTATCTTTTAATGAAAAAATGCAAAACATGCATTTGCATTGCCTAATGGAGGACAGCATGAAGGACAAATGAGGGACATGGAGTCTTAAGAGTTCCATCTACAATTCAAAGAAACATTAAATTTTTTTTTCCTTTTCTTTTTTAAGGCACTGTTGGCTACTGCATTAACATCAAGACACAGTTTCAGCCTTACTTATAATTTGTTATTGTATGAGATACAAGCCTGGTTCCCCCACTTGTCATATATCATATTGTTTTAGAGAGCATGGATATAATGTTGTAATGTTCTCTGACAAGTCACAACGACTCAGTAATATTTGCTAGAGATAAATACAAAATCCATTTTCAGTCCGGTTTTTATTACTAATCCACTAAGACTGGAGATATGTTGGCTAATACAAGCATCTGTGTTTCAGATTTAGATACTCTTGGAAAAAGAATTTTTTTCCATTTTTAGTTTAGTATTATGTTCTCTAAACTGAATCTTTTCCATGGAAAACGTTCATTGATTAGCACAATGACTGAAAAACACACCTACACATGGCTGTTCTCTGATTTTCTCTTTAGTGAATCAGGGGCAAAACAACATTTTAGGTCAAGCAAAACATGTCAACATCAAAATCTCTATGCAAAAAATTTTACAGCAAATATTTATCATTAGTTGAGATTATCAGCTGTTTACTTTGGGTTTTGTCCATAAAATCTCTCCATTAGTATTTGAAGAAGCAAATTGGCTACTGCAAAATGCTGCCAAAGACTACTTATTGCAGAAGTTGGTTTGAAATTAAAGGCAGGAAATGAGATAAAAGAAACGTTTGAAACATGCCAAGTGCTAACACAAGTTTTATTTTTGAAAGTCATACTTCAAACCCTCATGTAAAATGAAGAAAATTTAAAAAAAATCATAAACCACAATTTTTAAAGATGTAACTTTCAAATATAATTGTGATTTGATTTTCTCAACTAGAAATAACGTGAGTTGTTCCATGAGAAACAGTCCAACAATAGTTACTTTGTTTAGACTTTTATTGGTCTTTTCAATAAAATAGTTAGAAAACAAAGTATTTAATATAGTCCAGAAATAGAATATATTTTAAAGAAAAATCTGTTTAAAGAGGCAATAGTTGTTTCTTTTTCTAATTCAGCTTCTCTACCCAAAGTTAAAAATGTATGAAATACAAGTAATGTTATTTTCTTTCAAAAGAATTTCCCTGGTGTTTAAAAAACCCTAACTACAACTAATTGTACAGGCTTTGTGCTATTTCTAGATCTCGACTTTAACATTTACATAAAGTGGCGCAAAGTGACAGAAATTCCATCCTAATGATGTGCAAACTTGGTCAGACACAGAATTATAACACTGATAGAGCCGAGCTAGAAGTCCTAGGAGGTTTTTTTTTTCTGTCTGTAATTCTCGGGATGTCCTGCTCAGAGGTGAGATTTTTTTTTTCTGGCTCTAAGAAAAGTAAGTTAGGTCTCTGGAAGCTAACCCTTTTTTTAAAAAAAATTAAATACAATTATAAAATATCTGGTCCATTAACACTGTAATTCCTATTTTAGGATTTTTGTGTAGTTAATTTGGAGTATCTTTGCCTAAAATAATTATTGAAACACACTATAGCTTCCTTATTTCTGTCTTTTTCTCCCCATTTCATTCAGTATTCAGTAAGTACAGCAGTTAACTTAGAGATAATCCCCTTTGCACTGGATCTTATATATCCAGTATTCAAAAGTCTCTTCTACACATATTCTTCTGTTATAGAATGGCTTCATTGTCTTTCATTGTTTAGAAGCCCAGTATTCATAACCTCTACTTCTGTATGCTCACCTGAAAATGGGAAAATTTGTGACATTTTGAACCCAAGGAAACTCCCACACCTATGGAAAGTGCCTTACCAGTTTTGCTAATCACAATAGCAAATAAAGGCAAGTGAAAGCAAACCCAAAACTTTAAAAAAATATAGGCAAATAAAAGATTATACTTTCTGAAGAGTCAGCTTTCACTTTTCCTAACTCTATGGGTTCTCTGTACATAGGTAAATAGTAGCATTATATATCTTATTATATTCTATTATGTACATAAATGCACTGTGTATCTTAAATAGAGAGTACATAGATTATTGCTGTAGACAGCTGTATATCCATAAATAATAGGTGTATTTTGATATTTGGCTATAATAATTTACAAGTAGATACGCATCATATCATGTTAAGTAATACCAACCCTAAATGTATTATATTTATTGCAGAAAAGCAACATGTAGTTAGTAATATGAAAATTGATAAACAGAAAAAAGAAAACAATTTGATGTCACAATAAAATGAGCAAAAAAAGAAAAGCTCTAGACCTTAATTTTTATAATTTGAACTGATCCCAGTAAAGACTATGAACTACAGAACAGAAAAGCACTCCAGCCCATTTCCTGAGATAACAGTAATGTAAACAGACATATATACAACCTTGGGAAAAAAAGTAAATGCCAATTTCCCATTGAATGCCTGGCAAGAACTGCCAGTAGCAGTGTCACTAAGCCTTTCAAAATGTACAGCTATCAAAACATCGCCAAACCATCCCCTAAATACTGTAACCTTAAAAATTTTCAGTGATGGATTACAAATCTAGAATTAGGTTCTCCGTCTCCACTGGATAGTAGTAGAAGTTAAAATATGAATTGAATTGGGCTGTTGGATTAAAAAAACACACTTTGCCATGAGTTTTGAAAGGTGTATATTTATACACATTCATGTTTTCATATTGTATCAAAAACCAAAAAAAGAACTGTGTACTTGCTTCTGTTTCAACAGCTACCTTAAACTGAGATATTATATTATGCTAGAAATGTTTTAACTTTTGCTTCAAGAGAATCTTTTCCCAGCAGTAGCAGGCATCTTGTTTCTAGAGAAGATTTTTCAGACCATCTTGTCCAATCTGCCCTTTTCATGAGGCAGAATAAAGACATATTCATTACTCTCAAGACTTTATGGTTCACTCTTGAAATTTTTAGAAGAGTTGAATTGTTTGAATTTGGGTATTACTACTTTATGGATTAAGCAACCCTGTCTTTCTTTTCCAGAAATTATAAGTATTGTGCATTAAAAGAAAATAAGCACTATTTTAAAATATTGACACTGTTAAAATTACCTGTACTGTGTTAAAAATATCACAAGGTATAAAATTTTATCTGAAATTTCCTAGACACTTTAAAGTCTTCACAGTCTTTAGTCTAAAAGTAAGTTTTATGTGAAGTATTATTTTCAGAGATTAATTAGGTGTAGATTTAAGTTCATACAGTTTTTCATGTGAAAGAATACTTGTCTGTCAGATTAAATGCACCACTATCATCTTGGAATGCCTAACACATAGGAAATTATTCCTCATATCTAAGTTTTCTGATAGATGTGTCATAGAAGATTCATAATTTAGGGAAATTGGGATGTTGTCTTATATTAGCAACTTTGGCTTTAGTGAAATGAGAGTTATGAACGGTGTAGAATCTATGGCACTACCATTTAGCTTTTTCTCATGCTCTTCACATATTTTTTGTCACATACTATTTACATAAATAACAAAGTAGTTCTAGCAGAATGTTCAAGAACTATCAGTACAGTTAATGGTTAAATTTAAGCAATAATTTTAGCCATATACCTGCAGAAAAATTCTGGGGTTTGTTTTTGTAAAAAAAATACTGCTATGTTTGTCTTTTAGGGAAATACTTTATCAAAAATTATGAGCACACAGTTTCCACTGCACATGAAAATACTTAGTTTACATTTAGCTTGTCACTCTGTGTAAATTAAGATTTTATTTCAATTTTAAAAGTTCTCGTTGAGATCATATTGCATAGTCTAAGATAGCTAAAAAGGAGTGTGTACTTGCTCCTGTTTTAACAGATACCTTGGAGTGGGTCATTATGTCGTACTAGTTATAACAAAATTATTCTAACTTTTGCTTAATGAAAATCAGTCCTCCCAGGAGTCTCTTAGGTGGCAGACATCTTGTTGTTTATATAGGGAAAGCTAGTTCTTCAGATCATTTTGCCAAGTCCTGTCCTTACATGGGTCATAAGGAGACAAACTGTCAAATTTTATAAATAAACTTCTGGATTACTTCTAGCTTCTGAACAAAAGCCAAAAGGCAATGCACTCAGACATTAAAATGTTCTGAGAGAAAAAAATTAGTAGATACAGGAAGTAATTGGAGTGTCTTGATAAATTTCAATATCGGAAAAAATATCCTGCTTGTTCAGATTGAAGTTTTCAAGGGGAAGTGATTAAAGAACTTGACAGTCTTCAATAATATCAGCATTCAGTCAAGTCACTTTTGTATATGTACTAAATCTATTCAGCAAATTTGTTTGCTGAGCCTGACATGTTTTATTTTATATGCATCTAGATGTAATTTCAAGTATGAAGTGGACAATTCTTTATAAATTACATGAGAGAGATGATAAATCAGCTCTTTAAACAGACTGAGGTTTCTAAACAAGCCAGTGGATAATTATGTGGGACGTGCATCACATAATTAATGTGAAGCTCACAGATTTGTGGGCTAACAGTCACAGTTATCAAAAATACCCATTTTACTTTCAGGAAAGTAATAATTCAGATACATTTTGTCCAGATTCAGAGTCTGATAGAATGTCCATTATTATTAACAAAATCTGTCAGTTGACTTAACTCTTTGTCTATCAGGTTGCTAAGTTAGAATTTGCATCTAGAGTAGTAAAAATGAAGTTTGAAGTGCAATTTTACCCTATGAAATAATATGTTTGCTTTGTTCATCACCACGTACATGACCTAAAATAGCAGAAGCTGCTTGATTTCCTCCAAGAAAATTCTCATTGTTGGGGAGTAGAAAATATATACTGAACATAAGTATATGGAATATGTAATGTGTATACTGAAAAGGAATCACTGAAGTACTGTGCATTCTTCCCCGCTCAACACAACAGTCGGGTTTGAAGCAGTAACAAAACATTTTGGAGTTCCCCCCACTACAGAATGTTTTTTAGCTGGAATGATGTAGTGATATTAAACCAGTCCAGATAATGTTTCTAAGAAACAGTGATTCTTTCTTAGAATAAGAAGAGCTCATATTTTCAGCACTAAAATTTAAGAGAATAATTTTCAGGAAGTTCCTTATCTAGATGTAATAATTTAGATTCTGCTTTCCTTTTTTTTATTTTGTGATTTGATTAAGTGAAATTTACATGACTTTGATATCATTGAGAGTAGAGCTTGACCTAGTTGGATTTTTTTCTGCATTACTGAAATTTCGGCCAGTCTCTCATAAACAACAAGAAAAATCTAGGGAGTAATAATACAGATAAGAATACTGAAAGTTTCATAAATCATGCAAGTTCAGTCTGTATTTTAAATTTGTTACTTCAGATACTGTTTCTCATCAGATAAATTTTTCTCTTCCCACAAAGTTAAATTTAAAAGTTATAGTTTGTACAATATACAATCATTATCTAAAAAGAACATACTATAATGAGATCTGGAGGTCCAAGAAATTATGTCATCAAATTACTGAAGATATTAAACATCTGTGTTAGTTATGAAAAGTTTATCAAGAAGGAGTCTCTAAGTATAAAATGGAAATAGATAGGATTCAGGAGAACAGAAAAATTTTAAAACCTATGTTCCCAATAAGAAGGTAATATATTTAGGCACATTGTCAAAACACTAATTATGTGTCTAGATAGGATTTAGGTACCTAAGTAATTCTGATAATCTGGATATTCTGCTGTGAAAATGAAACATGAGGCTGAAGATACAGAAATTTTTAATTTAAAATATTAAAATCCCATGGTATTTAAGTTAAATGTATGATAATCTGTATACTGCTTTGGGGAATTTCAGTAAAACTATTATGAAATTTTTGGGCACTATCAGGATGGGAAGTATGTCAGAGTTTAAACAAAATTAGGCCATAATCTTTGGAAGTAAACTTATTTGTTTTTCCCTTCATTCCTCCATCTCTTTTTACAGTTTATTAACATATGACATTCCTGATGTGTATTGAGCTGAAACAAATCTTATTGCTAGAGCTTACAGATCTTTTTCAACTTCAGAATTCTTCCTTTTCTCATGATGAATAAGTATCTACTTACAGATCTATCAAAGACCACTATGTTTTCCATCACTACACTAGTTTAGCTGACTGCTCTCTTTTTATGTGTGGAGCACATATCACCTCTAGTGCCCGTTTTTCTTTTATCATAAATCCAAGTCCCCATAGAATTGGAAGGGGTTTTTTTTTTCACATTACTTATGTTTTCAAGGAGGAACATGAAGTTCAAGTTCTGAAATATGTTTGAAAAGAAAAGTCAGAGCTGTTGTTATTAGAAGGAATTCAAACTTCTTGCAACACTGACATGAAACATTGCACTCATTATTATGGGAGAAGGTCAGTAGTTCAGATAGAATCTGTATTACAGACAGTTCCAAAAATGACACTAAAGGAGCACTGATAATATATTTTTAAAGCACCTTTCCCTGTCCTCACTTATATGTTATTTATAAAAATGTGGTGGCCTGACATCACAGAGACAATCAAGGCAGTGATTTATATAACAGCCTAATCATAACACGTATTCAGGAGTGAAAAGAAAATGTAGTCCAAGATTTCATAGTCACTCCTGGATTTTCAGGAAGTGTGTACAACAGAGAGAGGCTATTAGTGGAGGCAAATTTGCTTTTAATGGATGCGGTCCTAACAGGAGAGGATGGGCACTTAGTGAAAAGCACTGAAGTGTTACAGACAAAATTGTACCAATTGAATCCTACTAACAAAAGAGTGTGCAATATCACTGCAATGACTGGATTACATATGTGATTTGATCATATTATTAAATAATTAAATTAATTAATGATGTTTGGCCTTTTTTAGGAATATGAAACAACTGGTAAAGTTATAAGATCATCGCAATTCTTGGACCAACAGAGAATATTTAGATTTTTCATTCTCCAATGCTATGTGAACTTCTAAATATCTACCATAGGTTAAATTTTTTGTCTTCTATTTGCCAGGGAATTATTTTGAACAACGAGAGTATTGCATATTGCAGTGTGCTCAACACAGGTAATTTCCTTAATGTTTTGTTGATTTAAAATATTCATCTTATATGAATGTTTAATTATGCCTGATATAAACACCTCTGTCACAAAGGCTGGTGAGACACAGAACAAGATTTCCTAAGCAGTCAAGACAAACAACTCTTGTTTGCTTACCTGACATTATGACATCATAACATACGTCATGGTCTGCTCTCCTGTGTGTGCAGTGGTATGTTGCACCGTCAGTTTTCTAAGTATCAGCCTATCACCTTCCCTTGGGTAAAATGATTGTGTTGATGATTTTTTTTGTCAAATAGATATCGTGCTATAAAAGAGTATTTCTTTTTATGAGAGCTATGATTTATGTTACATCAACCAACATAGTGGGCATGTAGTTGATGTACAGTAATTGGAAATAGGACTAATTTTAGTAGCAACTGAAAAGTCTTAGTAATTCCTACCAAGAACCAAATTGTTGGATAAGTATGACATTAATGTCTCTATGTTCCAAGATTAATTTAAATGGAAATATTATCTCTCACATTCTTAAAAACCCCACTGCAAAACTTTAACCCAATTACCCAAGCATCATTCAGCTGTATGTTCATGTTTTAATTTCTGTATACTAATCGTTGAATTCTTTTACTGATAAAATACATTTATTGTAATTTATTACAATCTTAAGTTCTCATTTTTTTTTGGTCAAGTGGATAAAACAGAGTGAAATTTAACTAAGTTTTTTGGCTAGTTAAACGTGGCTCTAACTTTTCACTAGTGACTGGGATTTTTTGTCTTGAAATTGATTAAATGGATCTCACTACTAAACACATGTTGTTTGGACTTACAAATGACTTGGAATATTTGATGGTACATGTTTGATGTATGAACAGCACAGTTGTGGAGCTAGGTATGTACTTGGAAGATTTTAAGCATTTCTTCCCTTAATGTCAAAATATCCAGCTGTTTTAGACTCTGTTACACATCCAATATTACTTAATGATGCAGAATTAGGTGAACAACTGTAGGCAGATAGTTGAATGAAGTTGGGAAGATACTCTATCATATCTAGCTACTGTGACTATCAATAATAGTAAAGGCAGAGCAGCATATGCTCTATCTGATGCCAGCAGCCAGTGTACACTCTTCCCAAAGCCTTAGTTTGCTGTTTTCTTGCGTGTCCTAAAGTTTGAGTTCCTGGTGGTTTGTGTTTTGTTACCTATATGAAGCCAGCTGAGGTGTGCATCAGAGTCATGACATCCCATGCTCCTGGAGATGCCCCAACAGGACAGTTACAGCACATTCACTGGATAGGGGACTGCACAAGGCAGAATGGCAAGAGACCACTCTGTTGATGGTTGAGGCTGCTTTCATCCTGAAAGGGATTTTTCCCGGATGTAGACTCATACCTGAAGGAGGATATTCATTTCAGTCCCATAATTTACAAAAAAAAATCTAGACTAGTTAAGCCAGGTGCTGAGCTATTCCCAGCACTATAATGTTCTTCTGACATGCAAATTAATAACTCTGCAAGGCACTGCACATTCACAGATGCAAAACTTAGAAGACACCTCTCTCTTACCTGGTCCATAATTTAGGTGTGGGTTTAGCTGTTCTCACTTAAAGGGAAGTCATGCCTAATGCTTAAAAACTCAGTGAGATTACACATGAGAGACTTAACACTGAAGTCAAAACATGCTCACAAACTACTTTTTCAACTGCTTGTTCGCCAAAAAAGATCCTTCCAGGAGATTAAATACAAGCATGTGTTTACTTATATATTTTCCCACCTCCTAAATATGGTTTGCTTAATTACATTTTGGCCATTACTAAGTGTCCCAATGCCCAAATTTTTCACTGTGACTATCCTCACTCACAGAAGCTAAAACATTCAGTGATTTTAGGCAATTCGACCAAAAGAAGTTTAAATACACAATTAGGTCATCTGTGATCTCTGTATACCCTTTTGATGAATCTAGCCCATAAACAACATTTTATCTTTCAGTAAATAATAAAACTCATAATGAGTTGGAAGCTACTGGCTTCATTCTTGTTATTTCTTTTACTGTTTTGCTTATTTATCTTTTGCCAATTAGCCTTAAGTGCAGGAAAGAGTAGGAGGATAGAAAACCCATAGGCTTTCATTCATTTGGGCCATTTCATTACCAATTGTACATGTCGAAGCAATTTTCTTTGTTGTAGGTAGAAATGATTTTTTTTAAATTCAAATTACAGTTTACTCTCTATTTTATTATTTTCTCATATTATAAAACAAGTATCAGAAATTTCCAGCTGAGGTAAGAAATTTATTACAATTTTATGGGTATTAAATGACCCTTACTCAAAGATAATACATGACCAGGTTATCATGCCTTTAGAAGGTTATATCGGAGTTGCTCATTTGCTTTCTGCTAATGCAGGACTCTGGCCAGCAGAGGTCATGTTGAGTCAGTGGGAGTTCATATTCCTACCTTTCTTACTATCTCTTCAGGTAAGGTTTCCAGTGAAATACAAAATAATGCTTCCAACAAAAATATCTGATGCCTGTGAGAATATTCTTAGCATGAGCTGAGCATTTTCTCCCACAGCTGCACATTGCCAGTTATTAGTCTGCACTCTGATAGTGGTGTCTTGTGATTGTGGCAAAATCCACTTGTTAGGCTTTGTTGACTCCATTACTAATGTCAAGCTCTTCTCCATAACTGTCCATCTACACAACTCTAATTACCTCACTGGCAGGTGCCAGTTCTACAGCTCACAAAACACAAGTCCATGGCAATGATGACTTTCTCAGGGCAACACAACAGCAAGAGACACAACTAGGAGTAGAACTTTGCCTCTTAAGCCATAAATGAACATGTAAATCCCAACCCACATGAATTTTCATCAGACTGCACAGTCTGGGTAGTTTGCCTCAAGCATCAGAATAAAGAAATAATCTAGGACTGCATAGGCATTAGAAGATATTTCTCTGCATTTCTCTGCAATAGCAGAGAATGCGCTGGGGGAGGGATTAATTGATTGAATGCATGGAACTGTACCAAAAACTAAACCCTTATGCAAATTATTTCACAGTGGAGCAAAGGTAGGGATAGTGGTATTGCAGGTTTCTCTTCACAACCCTAGAGTAGCACTCAGGAACCAAGGCCAAAGCAAAGGTACCTGCTAGATCATTAATTTCAGGAGGCAGCTAGCAGGAGCTATGTCAGAAACTGAGAGGAGAAAAATTAGGACATAAGAAAAGGAAATGAGATAAAAGAAAATGAAAATGATAAAATAAAAGGAAAATGAGCCATCTGTGACCACTCCTGACTGGTGATCAGGGGAAAATCACCTAGAAGTATTTTGGACAGCAAAGTAAGAAACAAATAAAGACTGGAATGGAGGGGCAGGAGTGTCTCCTACTTGTTTTTAAAAACAAATTGGTAGATACTATACTTATTTTTCCAGTCACTTTCAAATCTTTCTACTTATATTAGGTGCTGCACCATATCTGAAGACTTAAAATATTGTTTTGAACATATGTGACTGTAAGCTTTATTGTGATTAGCTTAGCTCACCAGGCTGAACTTTGGCTGCAAGATTGTTTACTATTTCTTCAACCTGTAAGAGCATTCACATGGCAGTAGAGCAGTCTAGTCACTCAGAAACAGGCAATGAAGGATGAAGAAGTTTTAGATGGTTAAGGTTCTCATTCTCTTTGATAGAACTCATTGTGTATCCAGGAAAAAATACTTTACCTACCAGATTTCTGATTTTTTAAACTTTTTTTTTTAATTGTTTTTGGTGAGTTTTTACTTTTATGTCTTCCCTGTTGCCTAATAGTATTATTTTTGCACTCTTTGCTTGCACACCGTATGTGGGCTACAACAAGTGTTAAATTCTGGATTTTAACTAGTACAAATTTCACAAAATGTCATTTATGGTTGGAATTCGGTCTGGTATTAAATGGCTGGAACCTATACTAATATCAATGATTTCTTCTAACATGAAGTCTCCCTTTTCTCTCATCTGTTGACCCTCAAAGCACCATTAACGTCTTGTTTATCTAAGACCTCGAATCAAGTTTATTTACAGAAGCTTCATTTAGGAACTATTATTATCAACTGCTATGGACCAACCCATGTAATATTTATACTTACTATATGTTCTATCTACTATACACTGTAAACTATATACTGTATTCTGTATACTTTATGTCACATACACCTTATGAAGTTAATAATGAATCCTTTAGACATGTATCTATGGTGTTAATGACATATACAATATCTCAGTGAAACAATGGCTTTTTGGAATTAGAAATTTATGAATGCATGTAAATCGTCTTGCATGCAAAGGCTTCCATGGAGTGCTATGATCAACAGAATCCAGCTTTACAGAATTAGGCTCCTACAGCAAATAGATCACTTTCTCCAATGTAGAATTTTTCCTGTAAGAAACTGTTACACCAAGGAATGACGTTTTGTATTCTGCTGTTTTTATACTATAGGACGTATCATCTCATCACATGAAAAGAAAATACACAAACTTGCATTTAAAGAAAATAAACCTGTAAATGGATCACACAATCAATTCAACAAATAACAGTCCAGTACAAATTGTTTCATATTTGGTGTACAGCCAGAATGTGCTGAAGGTATGTACATTATTTTTGGCAAAGCTTGAATTCAACTTGGAGCATGCTACTGGTTGCTTACTCTTCCCTTACCACGGTTCATATAACTACTGCATGTACTGAGTATAATAGATAACATAATGAACTGTAAAATGCACTGCTTGTTCGTATCCCGGCATAACAAAAAAAAAAAAAAAAAAAAAAAAAAAAAAAAAAAAAAAAAAAAAAAGAAGAAAAAAAAAGAAAGGTCTGGGAGCACTTGGAATGTGTGGGGTTTAAAACTTCTTAGTCATTTTTGTGCAGTGCTGGCTTTTGTGGTATTCTGGGACATGTTAGGATTCAATTAACAGGAGTCTGCTTTGTTTTCATTTTTAGTATAATGTAGAAGCATGACACTATCTAAATAAAACTTCAGTATAAAAATAACCTCTTTCATAGTCAAATGATATGAACATTGAAGAAGAGTAAACAAAAGAAGAGAAAGGAAAGGATACTAAACATAGAGAACAACTTCAGGAAACTCATTTCTATAGTATAGAAGCATTTTTATTTCTATTGTGCATATTAGGTCACTTCTGAAATGTCTGTTCTTTTTCTCCAGATAGTAAAATTATTTGAAGTACAGAAAGTAGGCATTATTTCTACAGATGGCATTGTACACCAATGGATGTTTCAGTCCCCTGTTCAGACTAGGGCTGAAAAATCATTCTGAAACAAAAAAATAGATTTTTACTGAAGATGACTTCTAACTATATATAAATTAATTATTTTTAAGTACTGGATTTCCTTCTTGAAAAACAGATATTTCTTTGTAGCCTGAAACATCATTTCAGTAGCAAATTTTTGGATAGATTTTTAAATTTCACTAAACTTATTTTCCATGTTTCATTTTCTTCTGAGATTCAATGTGGTCTTCACTAGAAGAAATTATGAAGCTTTTGAGGGTAATCTCTAAAATGTTTTTAAAGAGGTACTAGAATAGCTTTGTATCAGTTTGACCTACCACAGTTTTTAGTATTATTAGTAGGCAATGATTCTAAAGCAATCAGGTATAAATAAAAGGGCAAAAGGACAGGTTTCTCTGGCACTTCTTGTAGATTACATAGTTGTAAAGACATTCCATTAAAGATTACTGATAATATGTAACAGACACTTAAAAATTCCTGCTTTGGTTAGCAAGAGAATTAAAGATGTTTGCTTACAAGCTAACTCAATTAACTCAGAATATATTTTCAGTATGGACTAGACCCAGCTGTGTTTCTACTGTGCTAAAAGTGCCTAGTGGTCAGCTATCTTTACTTATAAAAACAGCCATTTCCCAACAGTTACCACACTGTGGGGTGTAAGATAATGCCGTTCACCCTTCCATTATTTCAGATACCACTGTGTACTGACTTGGTAAACGCAGACTTTTAGTGTTCAGCTGAGCTGTCCAAATATTTAACTGATCAAAAAATCATCTCTGTTTTCTTACTTAAGTGGAGACTCTTAGTGGTATTTATGTAGTACTAATAAATGAGCACCTAGGAAAATTCTCCAAGAGTTTTGTGTTTGGAAAACCTGCCGTCTTCAAAATGGGAAGAAAAATTACAAACTATAGAGTATAGCTGTCAGCATCAGTAAATGAACAACAAAACACATAATAATATTGAGTCACTGACAACTTCTTGTCTAACTTGTGAGATGCTGACTTTGAAGTCATTTAATCTAGCCAAAATTTAGCATACTGTGAGTATTCAACATCTATTTTATAAACATTTTTAAAATAGTATTCTTGCAAAAGGCTACTCACATGTATATGCTTTATGCAATATTGATAATATTTTTGAAATATCATAATCATGAAGTTTAAATGTTAACGTAAGAAGTGTAAGAAATTGCTTCATTTCTTTCTGGATGTACTATATAAAATTTATAAGAAATATCTTTTACTTGGAATAGAACTTTTCTAGCAGTTTCTCTGAAACAAACAAAATTAAGAAAAAAACATAAACCAAATATAAAACATTTTTCAAAAGTACAAATTAACATGAGTACAATGTGGCAATTATTAAACGAGAAGGTAAAACGCTACTCTGCAGAACCACAATCACAGTGATTCATGTCTGTTGTAGCTTCTCATTAGAAACGTCGATCTTGTGGTTATGGCAGGGACCGGTGACTCAGCAGATACACATTCAGTCCCTGGAGCTACTAGTTTTCCTGTGTAATATCTAGAATGGAATTTAAGGCTAGATTAACAAAACCAGGCAAACACAAACACACTCGATGCTGCAGAGCTGAGCAGCTTTTTGCTTTACTCACTTCATTGCCCGCAGTTTCTACACAGTGCACAGGACCTGTTCAGCCACAGTTTGAGAAGAAAAGCACTTCTTGCTGGCCCAACTAATCCTGAAAATGAGAATGTGGTTTAATTTAAACCCTTATCCTATATTTAGATGTTTTTCTCATTGCTGCAGAGGATGCCTCCCATTCCAACTGTACAGTCCAAATTCTACTCTTCAGATAGCTTCCTGTATCCTTTCTTTCAAAACCTGTGTACAAGTGGTGATGGTGATGCCCTCTCACTTTTGCTTTTATACAGTACCTTTCTGGTTAAAGCACTCTCTTAAGATAACAAAGACCCAGATTCAGTACACTACTTTGACTGAGAAGATTAAAACAAAGTTCCTTTAGCTTTACAATCTCCCTTCTAATGAACAACATAAAGCTCATGAGAAGATAAGTACAGTTGCTATCTCACATGTTTTAACTATTCTGTTAGGGGCTGGAAAAAAGAAACTATTAACTAGATCAGAGAATGTCACTAAGGCAAGCAGGCCTTCTAACCTGGTGGTGAAGGTCTTTAGCTAAAGGCAAGATAATAAAAACTTTTCTACTAAGGCTTGATCCCTAGTTCTGCTGTCTGTGGGAGAGAGTTCTTTCTCTGTTTCCATTAACCTGACCACTTTTGACAAGAAAGTCTACTACCTATAATGGGAGTGCAGAGGCTACAGCAGTGCACAGTACACTGGGTTTATCACAGTTTTTGCAGTTACATGTTCCCCTAGAGAATATGGGTAGAAGTCACAGATAGAAATTGCATTTACACTGCATCTTGAAAAGTAAGTGAGAATACATGATTCTTAATAGATTCAAACTGTCTCTTTAGGCTCTAGTGATATTGCTTTACCAAGTTGTTATGGATCTTTTAAGTTTATTCTACAAAACATATGAGCTCATCAATGAGAAGCTTAAGGGTAGAAAGAAAGAAAATTTTACAGAGAGTAGTCTTAAGGTAAAAAAGATAAGAACATCAGCTTCTTACTCTTAAAATCTTTTTAGCTTTGAAATATTTGGTACTTTATATTACATGTTTCTTAAAAGCTTGAAAAATATTTTTTTAATCATAGTATATTGATTCATGCTGTCTTTAGCATGGAGCAGTATGTATATTGCTGTATTTTTTTCTCTTCTGTCTCTACTAATATTTTTCAACAAATGCTCACTTATTTTCTGCTGATAACTAATAATCTCCCGTCAAACATAGCTTTGCTGCTGGCAACAGTGGATTAATCAGACACAAAAAGAGTACTATCAATAAAACTTCATTAACAGCATGGGAATAGTCTAAAGTGTCTTAAGTCTTTTACACAAAGATTTTTGACAACTCTTTATTGAATCAATTCTTCCACCAGAGACTCCATTTCAAAAGGTAGGTTTGAGTAATGAAGCACACACCACAGAACTGAACTATATCTAATTCATAAAACTGAAAGTTTGTTATATCCATTGACACATCTGGGTGTTCTTTCCTGAGGACAATTTTTCTGACACTCTGCATTAAGCTGTCTGCCTCACTTTTTTCATTATGTCTTACTCAAGTAACTGAATATCCTTAGACACCACAGGAGTCAGTGGGAATGGGGATTGCTTTCTTTGAACTTCACAGAATTGCATCAGATGCTTTCAAAACTGAGCTCATTGTTTTCATTGTTTATTATATCCAACTTAAGTACAAAGTGAAATGCAAAAAAGAAGAATGTATATAATCTATTTATTTTGAAGGTTCGAAAGGTTGTTATTGTTTAGAGAAGCAGTGGCTGTGACGCTGAGTTTTTTGAACCTCTGTATTCTACTTCTCTATATTTTTTTTACATTATAACATTGTATCTAAACTCCAACTTTATTAAATTTACTTATGCTTATGGTTATATGTTTCCTTCTTTGCTGCAAAACAAGGTTTTTTTCCAAGCAGGTAATTCATAGATTTTTATCTCCACTCAGCATTATCTCAGATGTGTATCTTTTTTATAAAAACCAAACCACCTTTGTCATGAGAGCTATGCTATACATAACAGTGATAAACTTCTAGTTGTTTAGGACATGATCTGTTAATGAGGATGTACAGGTCTGTAAATGACAGATAGAAAGGATCTGCAACTTTATTTAAGTATTGAAGACACGGGAAAGCATAATAATCTTATCTAGTACTGTGAAGCTGTTAGTGTATTAAAAGTTCCCTTGCTACCCAGATCATTCAATATGTTCTTACCTCATTTGGGATGTTTCAGGCACACAGCTTATAATTTGGAGAGGGGAAAAGGGCACTGTTATTCCCACTTCTTTCTATATGTCTGTCAAAGTAAGAATGCCACAAGGACATAGGTATGTTTTGTACTGTTGCAAACGAACCCTAAAAGGTTTAAAGACTCAAGAGAGCTCTCTTTTGTCCAACTGAATACTGTTCCCATCTAATCTGCTGTTTATAAGATTACAGGAAACCACACAGAACATATTTCTCCCTAAAAATCTACTACTTGGTAAATTAATACTTTTATAATTTTATAACAGCACTTAAAGTATTATGGAAACCTAAAACCCAAATAATATGAAACAAAATAATATCATATAGTCTGTTGACTCTTCATAGCATTTATCATTTTTATATGCATTTGCTTTGCATTGCATTTGAAAACTGAACACCAAAAAGTTCTTGTAAAGCTTGAAGGTTAATGGCATTAGTCTGCCCCTTGACTATAGGAAGCTGTCTATCTAATTTAACCTGACAGATATGCTTTTACAGCTGGAGCAATAGAGAGATCTTTGAGTTTTGGCCTTCTGGGAGAAAATAGTGGGTAAAATAGCAAGAAATGCCACTGAACAATTTTTCCAGAAAAGATTGATCAAAGTTTGGAATGTATCCTGACCTAAGAAGCCCCAAGAATTCACAGAAGTCTCTTTAAAACAACGTTTTTTGTTGACTGAAAATTCAATTATACCAAAAAGAGTAATGGAACTGTATGGTTATTGTATTATAGTAATTTATCCAAACAATATTTATTAATTTGATGTATTTAACAAACTCACTGAATAGTTTCCTCCCTATATAATCCTTTCTCAATATTTTTTTCTTAATTTTGAATGATTAAATATATGGGCAAAACTTTTTAAATGAAATTTTTTATGTTAATAGAAGAGTAAGTAATATGCAGGTTTTGATGTCAAAGCATGAATTTTTCTGTCCAAGTTTATTTCCACAAAATAGCTAAGTTATTTTTGCAAGGCTTTCTAATTTGTGTTTCGTCTAAGAATCCTGAGATAAGTTCTATCTGATAATGGCTTATATGAATTAAGTAAATGACTCTTTAAAAAACACTTTTAAGATGTAACTTCCTACATTTGTGAAAGAAGTTATACAACGTGTATTGAATTACAACAGAAATGGTCTTGGTGACCCAGAAAATTTAATTCAGTCCTATCCTATCCTAAATATGCATAAAACTGGCACTGGTTTTTGAATTATTCATATCATAATGACTGAAATATTGCTCATTTTATCTTCTCAGAAATAATTTCCAATATAGAATTTTTGCCTAACTAGGACTACTCCGAGAGAACCAATAATTACAACATACTTGGAACTTAATGGATTTGAGAGTCATTTCCTCATTCTCTGTAGAAAGTGAAGAAAGTGGTACAAAAAGTGCTACTGTTGATCTCTAAGGGCTAGCACTGAATTCCCCTGAGATAATACATAGATAGCATCTAAAAGTTTGTTTGGAGTAGAATTGCACTGAGGTCACTGTTCAAGACAACAAACTGTCTGCTGCATTCTCTGACCCCGAAAGGTTAGAGTTTAGGAATTTCCTGGAGAGATTCTGTTTGGTCTAACATTTTTATGAAAGTATCAAGGGGATAGTTAAGAGCAATAGTGAGGTTATTTTCCCCAGAGCTGTAAAACTCTTTTATCTAGCCAAAAATACTTTCAGGGAGATGCCTGTTAGGTCTGTGTGAATGCAGAGGAGAAATCAGAACAAGGAAACTGTTTTTTGCAGGACTCTAGGACCACACCAAATTTTTAAAAAATAGTACTGTGTTTACTTTAACTAAATATATCAAGTACATTTACTTAAGTAGCATAGCAGTCTTATGTTTGTGTTTGGTAATACATAAAAAGAAAGTTCTTTGACATTTATTCATATTTTTAACCTATTTTCATGTAGAAAACTCTTTAAAACATGGAAGAAAACATTTTTTCACTGATGTAATGAATTTGCTAATGATGTGTCCTGAAAAAACAGCTGGACACAGCTGACTGGACCCTTGATGATACAACTATATTCATGATAACTAAGAGGAAGTCAGAGGAAAGTTAACTTTGTCATAATTGCTTTTGTTCAATTTTCTTCTATTTGATTTGCGGAATACTTAAATTCTAAACATGTGCTGCACACCATGCCATGATGATATAGAAACATCTCAGTGAAAAAAGGAAATTAGTGTAGCTTTGTACAATCCATAACACTGCTAGTTTTACAGCAGAAAAATTGATTTTGTCTTTCAAGAGCATCCAAAAAGATAAATTTTCTGACACAGTCAGCATGTGTTATTTATCAGTGTCTAATTTAGGGCGTCTGTAATAGCTCATTAGTACATCTCCAGGCAGAATGTCAGTGCAAATACTGACAGGTTGAGGCAGACAAGTCCTCCAAAGCAGGACAGTGCTTGAGTCAAACCCTGATATCACCACAGCATAGATAGCGGTTGATAGTGTGACTGCTGGTAACACTGTAGAGCCAATACTCTGGAGGTCAGCTCAGCCAGAGTTTCACATGGACACACCACAGGGGAGCTGGTGTAAACAGGGATACAGCATGGACTTTCGATGAACAAGCTGTCTGTAGATCCTTTAATAGGCACAGTTATTCAGTTATTATATCCTAATGACAAAGTCAGAATAGGTGCTACAAACGTTGTCTATTACACTGACTGTGACTGTTAGTCACCGGTCACCTAATCTATCCCACTGCTACTTTCTTCATCTCTGCTTACTGAGGCACCTACAGCTTGAGTTCACATTTAACACTCACTTCTTGATTAACTTGCAGCATGGTCTTGTTTTCTTTCATAACTTATTCTTTATTGCTAAGGGTCTGTTCAAGTTTCAGCTACACGTAATTTTGTTCTTGTTCATGAGCATGTTTCCTTGTTACCCTCATTCCATCAACCCATTTTCCTTTTTCCATTCCTTTCTCCCACATTTCACTTTTCACTTAGGGCTTTACTGAAGGCTGTTCTTAGAATTAGAGTAGTTTCTTCAACCTTACTGTTTCACAGGAATGCTCACATTTTGATTTTTTCTGAGTTCTATAAATACAAATAATTAGCAGTAGTAGGGTTATCCTCCCTGGACAATAATGGGATTGCCTTTCATTTAGGCTTATTATTATTTCATTGCTTTCTCCTGGGGGTTTTGTAGGTGTTCACTTTCAATAAGAAGTTTCTTTGGAGGAGGAGAACTGCTTTGTTTTTCAATGTCTCGGAGATATCTATAATATCTTCAAGACAGGCACTATGTCTGCTTTCTGTGTTGTCAAGCAAATCACAGTAACCTCCATCTTACAGCCATGCAAAGGGCAGTCCAGATTTCATACAACATATCAGAAGGAACATTTTCCAGGTTGGATCCAATTTTGGTTATCAGGAGTAAAACCAAAACAAATGGTCCTTGCCAATCATGATTATTCTCACTCCCTACAAGTGAGGGATGGTTAGATCAAACACATCTGATTGATACAACCCAAAGGAGTCAGTTCAGTTTAAGTCAATACTGGAGATCTAAAGTGCAGGTTACACAAAGAGAATCACTAAGCTTGAGCAATAGGTTCTTTCATGTCTATTTTTTTCCAAATAATACAATCATATCTTACCGTCTTCATATAAATTTAACACATTTTTTGCCATTTCGAGGCTTCTTATATTAATAGTGCAATACAGCTTCCGGTTGACCAGTTGTGAGATGCTTGTGTAATTTCTAATAACGTGCTATTTACTGGCAAAGGCTAATAGTAAAATTTGGCATTTTGTGTGCAGTTTGGATCATTATATACAATAAGTCAAGGTTTGAATTCTGTGTTTTCACTGAACTGCTGAAATAATTAGTTTTATAAACCTTTTTTGAAACCTTTTTTTGTGTAAACCTGTTTGTAGAAACAGCACGTACTTTGACAAGTACAAGCTTACTGATTCAGAACAGAATGAAGAATATGTAAAAATAAGATCTGATACTGAATTTCCAAAGTCAAGTAATTATCAGTTTATTCACAGTGCTGCTATAGCAATTCATAAAATCTAAAAAAAAATGCTACTTGTGCTTTGGAAAAAAATTTTATAGTCTTTTTTTTCTCTCACCATTTTGTATCTATCAGGAAGGAGAATATTTGTGTTACCCACTTGTATTGATGAGTTCATTAGAGCAGAGCAAGGTAAAGACTTTTAGTTTGCAGAAAGGAGAAAATACAATAGCTCCCTAAGTGTTCATTCGAAGGGTTTGGGAAGAGGAAGCTGGTTACTAAGGTGAAGATGAAGGTAACTCTTAAAACTAGTATCAGGCAGGGTAAGATTTAGGACAGCCTTCTTACTAAGGACTGTTCATTAATATTTCTTTTAGCCTCAATGCCTCTTGAGAGCCAAATGAAGTGTTACCATCTGCTAGCAACTGCTGGATGAAATCAGACATTTTCTGCAACTGTGATTAAGAATGGAGGAAATTGCCATTTGTGTACCAAACCAAACTTAGTAAGAGGGGAATTGTGACCTGTTACAGAGTATCCAGAGGAATTAATGAGTTTGAGTAATTGAATCATCAATTCTGAATTAGAAAAAAAAAATCATGTTCTTTGTACTCTTACCATATTGCTTTTGTGTCTGGAATTGAGATTCCATTGTGCCATTAAATCAGTATCAACACACTCAATTTTGGTTTGTGGCTGCTGCCTCTAAGATTTCATGGCTCTTAAAAGACATTTTTAAAGATATCTTTCCTAACAGGGGGCAAAACAACCAACTGGGAAATTTCAGGTTTTCTTAATGACTAATGACCTTGCACTTGAATAGCCACCTTTATCCCCAGAGGATTTGGTGGCTCTTAAACTTAATAGCAGCAAAGTGCTTTAGAACAGGATGAAAAGAATCCTTCACCAGTTGAAACTGCATGGGAGAAAAAGAAGTACTATTATTTCATGACAACACCAATTTCAACAATTCAGGAAGGCATTCTGTAAAATATATGGAACAGAAAAGGAGATTGATTTTACTAAAATATGCCTGAGGAAGTATGAATTTTAGTTGTAGTTGTCAATATATACTTTGTAACTGAGGTTTTGTCACTGATCCTTGCTTAGGTGACTTTTTATTCTAAACAAAGTAAAACTGATCTACTAAATTCAAAATCATCAATCTCAAAGACATACATGAAAATTTAAAAATTTTTGTCTTGCAAAAAATGTACTATAGGATCATAAATCTGAATAGGTATGAGCATCTTTCCCACCCTGCATAGCCAATCAGAATGAGCTTTAGATTTCCAGTTAGAAGGATTATATGTATAGTCTATCTGAAATAAAAAGAGGTTCATTTTAAAACTGAAATTTAGCCTCAAGAAGTACACACAGAGATGTAAAGTCTTCATTTTTCTGATGCTGCTTAATAGCCTTTTAATGGGCAATAAAGCTTGGTCCCTAAATGCACTGTACGGTGTATTTTGTCCTTGAACTCTCAAGTGTTGCATTGGCCTCCAGCTGTTGGCAGTGCACCACAGTAATATTAGCAAGGGATATCATTAGTGCTACTAAATGTGAAAAGAAGAGTATTTAAGTTACCATGCTCTGGAGCATAAATAAACTTTTACTTCATATCTCTATTCAACTGCTCTCTATGGTAGTATCTACATCTTCCTGCAGGGACATATTATGGTATGCATTACAGTCCAAATTAGACATGTTAAGGGAGTGTCATGGTTCTCATACAAATCAGAAGTCTGTGAAGAATAAAAAACCAGGTCATGAGGAGAAAAAATAATCTTCTTGCATGTTTCTTCAAACACTATGACGGCAGTAACTCATAGGCATGCCAGTTCCTAAATTCTCTTACCTTTTTATTTTGTTTTCACTTTTAGAAATAGCAATTCTACAACATTTAAACTGTCTTGTTGAGGAAAAAATAATTCTAGTTAAAAAAATTACAGTAATTTCATTTTCACCAAAATGTAACTTCTTACATAGCATAATTAAGAAATTCTTTTATTCCCTTCATTAATTATTAATCATTCTACTCATTATCTCATAACTTTTAAAAAATCTTACAGTATGGGCTTAATGTAGCAAGAGGGAAGACAGACTTTATTTTTGAACACTCCCTGGTTCCAAGAAACAATCCTGTACTCTGTATCTTTCCCTCCGTTGAGCTATGGTTAACGGAAAGTTGAAATAAGCTGCCTGATTTCACTGTTCCCACCAACATGGCATAACTCTGGAAACTTGGGAATGAAAGAAGACACGAATAAAAAGCCTTGCATTCCAGAGCAAGGGAGTATACTCAAGAAGTGGGGGAGCAGTAGGGAGAGGGAAACTAGGGCTTTGTCTTCCAAAGCATAACAGCATGTTTATAATAGAGGAAACACATACCCTTTAAAAACTGACTTGATTGGAAGAAAATTACTTTTAGCCAGCTACTGAAATCCCTAAGCACATGCTGGTTTGTGTAATGGGAACTGATTTTGAAAGCATTTATGGAATGTATAGAGGGATCCTGTCTGAAAACATATACAAGGAAGGCATACCAGCTGCAGCTATTCCCTTCATCCTCTCTGACATTAGCAGTTTAAGATTTAGCCAAGCACAAAACACCCATGACCTTCTGAGCCATGCAGTCCCACAGAAAGCAGTCGACCTCTGCAGTTAGGCAAGCCATCATGAGGAAACCTCACTGTACCACAGAAAACCTAAAATAAATCTGCAACAGTATTGAAAACTGTGGGACACTCAAATAAGAAAAGTCATAAATCTGTGTTCTCTCTTGTCTGTTGCAATACTCTATTCTCAGGATCTTTATCCCTGTAAAGCTAGCCAGGGAACAAAACTGAAGAGGACTATAACTCAGCATGTTTGGTTCCTATTGTTTTCCCTGACATCAAGTTTTCTAGCTTTAAAAGTCATCCAAAAGCAAATGTTGAATCATGCTTCTACCTGGTTTCTGCCTTAAAAAATAATCCATGGTCTACAGAGAAATCTCCATGCTATATGAATTCCTTGCAAGACTGATCAGAAGCTTGTAGAAGTAGTGCCATTGCCATTCCAGCTCTCTAGGCTGCCCATTTTTAAGATGTATTGGTTCATTATAGAAAAATGTATCTGGCTGGGATTTTTTTTTCCCCCAGAGTTAGTGTAGAATAACTAAAAATATACACAGAGGAGGGGGTTTTATTACTGAATTAGAGCTCCTTTTTAGTAGTTATCTTTGTTGGTATTAATCAGAGCCTTTTCAGTGATCTAGTTAGATCTCCAAGCAGGGGCATCAGCATTTAATGAGGGTAGAAGTGAACAGAGTAAGGGAGAAAATGAGCTGTGGAGACAAAATAGATGTGAGAAAATGGTGGAGACAAAATGGATGTGGGAAATTCCTAAGTTTAATCAGTAATTTACATTTCTAAAACCTACTCTAAACACATTAGTGTGGGACATTTTATTACAACTTGCTTAGTTATTTTCTCAGATCAGAAGGATGTCAAGAGAAGAAATTGAGAAAAACTCCCAAAGCAGATTTTTGCCTATTACTTTTGAAAGGCAAAAGCACTGTCTAGGATGCAAGCATTCATACGGCCTCCTAGGTCCCATATAAACTACTTTCTCCCTTAGATACCCTAAGGAATATCACAACATGCCAAAATGTTCACTTGAGGTGTAAGGTACTCAACTTTTCTAATTACAAATGAAAAAAAAAATCTTTGGAGTTAATGGAATTATTGTTCACAACAGAGAAAAGAAAAATATCCCCCTAAACATCTGAATTAAAATTTGTAAGCAGTTTGACTCATTGAAATTAAAAAATTGTATTATTTGCAAATATATAGACTTGTGGGTGAAAATAGTTTTATGACACTTAAAGCAAAAGTTCTAGGCAAAATCCATCATCATAATAAAAAAAAAATTCTCCTAAAAAAAAACAATGGGAATTTGCCCAAATTATTCTTGCCCTCTCCCCCCGCCAAAAAAGGATGGGGATTTGCTCAAATAAGGCCTCAGCATTCTTTTTTCTCCTTCCATAGGGAAAGTAGAGGGAATGATGATTAATGTTGCCAGCATTCTTGGCAGAATTGTATATTTAGCCACTGAGTTCACATTTCTAAAAAATATTGTAACAAATGTGCTTCATTAGTGCTGAACATAGCATTATAAGACCTTTGCAAGGATTATGAAAGTTCAAAAAATGCCCAAGGCAGTCAGAACATGGGAGATTTGGGAGTGGTTTTTCACTCTTATTTTAACAAGAAGTGTTCTTAATTAATACATAATGAAAAGCTCTTTCTTATCAGCATTATCAAATACTTTTATAAATTGAAAGCTACAGTTTTATGTTAATTCTTTTAGTGTGATTAAATTCACATCCCTTGCACTACATTACATCTGTATTTATTATTTCCCTTTCTAAGATATGACCAAGAAATAAGGACTTCTAGCCTTTTGCTATTGGCCTCAATATTTATTTTACAGCTTCATAGCCTGAGAAAATTGTATTTCAGATGGAGAATGGGGAGAAAACCCCCTATCTTTGGTACAAATAACATGCCCCTCCTATCTTCTCTTTAAAAAACAGTCATGTTCCATGTTGAGAACTTCTGATACAAGGGTTTCTTCATGCTGCTAGTCATACTCCTGGGCTATGACTATGTGCTGTAATTGTATTGTATTTTATTTGAATGAGTGAGACTTTATTTTAGCTAAGCAGCAGATCAGTCAGGTCTTGTTTTGTACCCTTATTCCAGAATGAAGTTGATACATAATCTCTAACACGTTGTTAATAAGAAAGCTATTTATTGAGGCCAGCATGTTGGAACAACAGTAATTTCCCTTGGCAAATCTCTTTCACCAAATGAAAAGCAACCTCACTATAGGTATTGCTTCAGAAATGCTTTCAGATGATCCCTCAGTCGCGTGGTTAGGTCAAGCTAAAGCTAAGATTTTGTAAGTGCAGTCAAAGCCCACCTCCAAGGAGGATCAGAAGAGATCACAGTTATCTAACTCAAAGTACACGAAATAATAAAATGCTCTGTTGAATAGTTTTGGTCTGATAGCTGGCATTGATTGAGTAGAAGTTTTCACTGAATCTTCCATGCTTATCTTTTTAATCATCCTTCTTCCCTGAAAGATTAGCTACTTCAGATCACATACAATGCAAACAGCATTTGGTACTACAGGGAGAAACCAATCTGAATTGGTAAAATCCCTGGATGCAAAAATAAAAGAGCAAAAAGCTGAAACTTTTAGGGAATATGGAGGATATTCAAAAATTGCCTTTATTTTTCATGGTACCTGACTAAGCTGAATAATTTAAGGTGTTTATCCAACTTACGGAAAACTGTTACAGTAGGCAGCAAGGATGAAATCAATGGACCTTAGAAGCTCACCAGGCTCAACCACTCTACATAAACAGGGTCAGCTAATCTTATGTAATTCCTGGAAGAAGCTTGTCTAGCCTTAAACATCCCCAGACAGATACACCATATATCTTCACATTCAGTCCTTAATTATGACCTACCATTGTATTCTTCTAATGATAAATGAAAATTCCTTGTTTCTTCCTTGTTTTCTGCTTATACAGAGAATATATTACTCCCTTCCTCTTTTAATGTATCTGAATACTGTTTCCATGCCCACCATTGCTTTTCTTCTCTTCAGCCTGAACAATCATGTTTTTGCAGGTTTTTTTTCTTTGAAGTCATACTTCCTAAGTATCTGATAGACTCGTGCTGCGCCAGGAGTTATGTACAGAAATCTGCACTGTCCATTACTCCCCACATAAATAAAGCAGGCAAGCCATCACATTTTCAAAAAGGTACCACAACAAGAAGAAAATAAGGAAGAAATTAAGGTTTTTCTAGATGAAGCTACTACATACTATCCTTATAAAATGCTAGTTCTGTTATGTTGGGGGGGTAGGAAGAGTAGTCAGAAGTACCCATTTTTACATTAAAACCTTATCCATTTCATGAATTCATTAGGAATTGCATGTGCTGCTCAGATAGAAGACAGGAAACATTTATAATGAGGCTCTAAAGAAAGCTGCAGGAGTCTGAGTGCCCCCAGGAAAGCTGCTTTTGACCTGTGACAAAAGCTGAACAATTTTATTACCCTTTGAATTATAGATTGGCTAGCGGAACATAAGGAGCAGATACACTTGCTGGTTGCTTTAAAGAAACATGAAAAATATTTCTGTTGTATGGGCCTAGAAACATTTATGAAGCAATCGAAAACTTTTTTGACTGATTGAGAATTAAGAAGAGAGATGTACTGCAGAGTTACACTGTCAAATGTTTTTCACCACTTGACACATCAGCAACAGGATTTGGGCAGGTGCTATGAGAAAAACAAAGTATGTGTTTATGCACATTCAACACCCCTGTGCAGGCACTCTTGCCTCACACTGTCACACTGGGTTGCTTTCAGCACATAATGTGCTTCACAGGGATAAAAATAGCATAGATATATGATTTTGCAGAACACAGCAATGTTTGACAGGGAAAAATGAATAGTTTTGGAAAGAGCCATGATACCTGGGCTAATGCTTAGAAAAAGGGAGGAGATGAATGTCAGTCATCTACAAATGAGAGAGCTCTTTTCCTACATGTGCCAATACAGAAGGTAAATTACTATATGGTGGATGCTATTGCCAGTATGTCTGCTTCAACAAACAAGAAATAGATTTTAAAAATATTTAAATAGCAAATGCCCATAGAGAAATTGATTTTTAGGTTCTCATTAGTAGCTGAGGCTGCAGTTCTAAGAGTTTGTAATAAGATATTTGAGAGTTTTTCTACAGATCTCAAGGAAAATTTGCTTTTTGCTAACTGAAATTTAGATAAAACTCATGTTTCCCAAAAGGAATTGGCGAATATTTATGAGATTAGGATTCTTCTCTTTGCTTGTTATTCGGTTGGGTTTTGGATTTGTTTTTAGGGGAGTTGGATTTGGATAGTATTTTTGTTTGGGTTGGGGTTTTTTTTGTTGGGTTTTTGGTTTGGTTATTTTTAGTTTTGGGTGGTCTTTTGGTGCTGGTGGTATTTTCTTTTAATTCTGTATCAGGATCATTTGCAAACTGAAGGAAGTAGCTGGTGATTTTACACTCCATAGAATTAAGGAAAATAAAGAGATACCCAAACCTAGACACATACCAATTTACTTACTAAGAAACTTTTCCAAATCAGAAGTGATATTCAGCTCCACTGCAAAATCTGAAACCACAGAGAAATTAAGAAAGGCTATTGATACAAGAACTGTCAGCATACTCTCCCTTTTGGAATCTAGTATTACTTCTATAGTGCTAACAGATATATAATCATACAAAGTCACTACTTCAAGAAAGAAAGACCTGAAAAATAGAAGTACTACCAAGGCCCTTTCTCAAATGAAGGAGGGACAATTTTTATTATGTGATTTATCAAAAGATCTCAGGAACATGTTGAAATATGTGTTTGACCTTATACAAGAAGACTATTAGGGACTGAAAAAGCATGCACTTAGGGGTCTTAAATAAAGAGTGACACTGAAGAAACTTGTTTCTTGCCATCCATGCTGAAGATTGAAGTCCAATCAAGCAAAAGAATCCAATTAATTAAAAAGCAATGATGGATGTTTTTTATTGATGCCTACATAAATATAAGTTTAACCTTTTTGTAGACTGGTCTTAATTCCTTGGTATAACTTTACTAAAAGTATATTTAAAAAAAAAAAAAAAAAAGACTATGGTATTTTTATTGCTAAGAACAATTTGAGTATTTTTTTTACTTAAATAAAGTTTGGACCTATCTCCAAAAAATATGATTACATATGTCTTCTTTATAACTTCCTGACTCTCCAGCAGATAAAGGCAAATGAATGTTTCTCACAAGAAACTAGTCTGCAATTACTGTGCTCAGATAAGGAAACAGATAAAGAAAAGTATCAATGTTTATATCTTGGATATGTAAAAGATTAAGAGAAAAATACCAACTTGTTATATACATTACTAACAGATGCATAACAGTACAAGGTCACTACCCTAAGAAAGATACCTCAAAATATTTAGATCTTACTGATGGGTTTAGGTCAGATCTATTTTTGTGTTGACTCTTTGAAAAGCTCCCGGTTTCCCTACTGATTGCACAAAATCTCGTGTGCAAGTTGCTCAGGGGCTTAAAATTTTGAAGTCCATGTGAAGTATCCCAAGAGCATCAAACCAAGACTGAAGGTCTTTCCATGGAAGAAGGAAGGTTTTATACTCTGTGTAGTTTTTTCCCCAGTTAATAAAATGTAGAAAATCACCCTTAGACAATGGTGATTACATCACCAATGGATGGACAACAGTTCCAAGAAAAAAAACTAACAAAACAGTTGGAAAAACCTAAGAAAACCATGAATATGTGTGCCATAATAATTCTGCTGATGTGTCACATAAAAATATATAGCTGATTTGCAGAAGACTACTGTAACAGGTATTGATCAAGCTATTTATTGTCCTGTGCTGCAAGTCTCACATTAACTTTAAGGAGGGAAAGCTGTGCAGAAACCCTTGAGCTATCCAAAACTGAGAAGCTAATTAACATGACTGGGGAAAGGACAGTAATTGCTCCTTTCATGACTTGGTCTCATATCTCCAATTGGAACCATGTAGATTCACACAGAGTTAGCCTGAAGGGTTATGTAAGATTTACTGGGCATTATTGCAAAACTGATGAAACACAGTAAGTCTCCCTCTTGTAAGTCATCTAACTACAAGTCCAAGTTGACTTTTTCTGGTTTCAATATGTACTAATCACTAACAAAAAGCTTTTTTGTTTTTGTCTTTTTCTCTAAGGTGACAGGTCCCTGTTTGAACAGGAAGGTTAACGTAATAAAGAAGCATCGTGAAGTATATTATTTAACCTAGAAAAGCTGGCAATCAAGCTTCTGAAGGCTTATAGTTTTGATCTAGAAATATTCAAGTTTCATTGTTAGACAACCATATTCAGCAACAAACCAGACTCCAGTCCAGCCTAGTTCCTAGGTATGACTGCAATTTACTAGACTATACCTAGCAAAGCAAATAATACTATATAACTGATACAGTTATGTGTGTGCCTACATGTCCTTTGAAGCAAAATCCAGTGGATTAATGCTTGTGGCTTCCTAGGGGAAACAGTTACTCTCATAATGAAAAAAAATGCATTATAGAGAAATTCTAATACAGTCGGGAAAGAACCCTCACCCCACCAGGGAAATTGGACCTTTTATTTTTAACTAAGTGTAATTCTTTGAAACGGCTATTGAAAATGAAATTGTTAGTTAAGAAATAGCTCGCCTCAGCAAAGGGAAGATTGTACTTTGCCCAGTTTTAGGGCAGATGGAGGTTGTGAAGAACATCGTAAGTATTTGTGGTCTGCCTTGCAAAGCCATTTCTATAATGTGAGAAATAGAGGACACAGGGAAATCACATAAATGTCCCTATGAGGGATTTAATCCCAGTGGAGTCTGTGTGGCCTCCATAAACAAAGAGGGTTCATCTCTCCCAGAACTATACCAGTCTGTGAGGACTGTAAAAATGGCTACCTTCATATGTATGTAAATACTCTACTTTTTTTTTTTTCCATTGTTGTCTAGTAGGTCTCTATTAGAGCTGCAACATCCTTCATATGCTTGAAATAAACAAAATAATCAGCATTACTATCATAACAAAATTAATAAAAATCATAAAAAACAATCAATGAAATTGTTAAAAGGTAATATATTAATCCTCTCCCCCCTCTATTTCGGCATAAATTTTTCTGTTAGGGAATTCCCTAACATCGTCAAACTAAGTAAGAAGTCCTCAGGTTACTCCTTCAGGTTAATAAAAAGAAAATAGTAGCTTTAATGAGCTGTATTATTCAACCTTGTTTCAATGCAACATTATTACCTTCATTCCATTCTGGAAGGAATTAAGAGCCAGCTGTCTTTAATCTTCTCTGCTGTTCTAGTCAATCACAGTTCTCCTGAGCAGCAGGGAAAGGAAGATTCAGATGTTGACACTTGCTCCTGATTCCTCTGTGCTGATGAAGCACAGCTGTCCAGAGGAGGTGAACTCATGCTTATCCAAGCCTGAGTTTTTCAGTTGGGCATCATATCAATTGGTTAGTTTATTGATTAATACAACAAACTTTGTGTCATGTCTTTGTTTCTGACAGTCTATACCTATGTAAGGATAGATTAATATCGACCTAAGGCTAGATTAAAGGATTACTGCTTTGTATTAAAGCTTGTTGTTGTTTGACCTCAAGCATAGTAGTCATGTAGGTGAATTTATATTTCCTAAAAACCAGCCTAGTTTGGCAGGGCCTTTTGTCACTGTGTTTAGCTAAAATTCACGTCCTTTAATATTACAGTGCTACATAGCATAGAAGCTGTAGAGAGTAAGCAGAAGTGAGGTAAAGAATTTTAATATCTGTTTTACTTTAAATGTGCTTCAGTATTGGCATCCTCATTTCTCAGTAGCAGAGGAATTGAAATGACAGAATCTATGTTGTTATGATGGTTTAATGTTTCAGTACTCTAGCAAAAGAGTGAGATTAAAGGTAACAAGTAAACACTCTCCGTGAGAGAAATTATGGTGCCAGAAATGGCTGACATTTGTACTAGTTTTAAATTAAAATATGGCCAGAAAACATGGACCTAAAAAAAAAATTTTTGGGGGGGGCAGTATTTCCTTGTTTCCAAAAGGAACTTGATTTGGTCCCTGGAAGAATTTGGAATTGTACTTAATCTATATTAGACTGTTTTAAATCAGATGACTTTTAATCATTAATGTAATATTACTTAATGTTATAAACTAATGTGGATAATATTTCTTTTGATGACAAAATTTCTGTTGTTATGAATGGGAAAGGAGTTTAGAAAAGCTTACAAAGAATTAGTCTATAGGTTGTTAAGGAAGCACATCCTCACACACAAACATGCATTTAGCACCTGATATTTATTATCCTGTTTGGTAAAGCTCTTATTTGACTAGGAGTAAATCTTATGATGTACGATACTTTATTGAATACTTTTTTTCTCATTTACATGCTTTGTTGACGTCATAGAACCTTTAGGTGGGAAAGAAAGGGAAGAGCATGAAATAAAAAAATCAAGGAAAAAATAGCATTAGGAGCACAAACAAGAAATATGTTTATGTTAAAAAGAAATCTAATTCAGTATTTCTGAAGAAATAATGTTTCAGTAATATTAAACAGATCAACAGGAGTAAATATGTTGTTATTTATATGCCACAAATTGCAAATAAAGTCTGTACAGCTCTGTTGTTTTTATGACAAGTGCTGTTTCACAGCCTGGCCTATGTTTTCTCTTCCTAACCACTGAAATCACTCCAGCTTATTACCTTGTCTAGCTGCTTAGCCAGACAGCTGTTACTGAAACCACTTCACCACAGTGAATGAGTCTTCCTATTTTCTTATGTCTAACCCTACATAATTTACTAACGGAGATTGCTCTTACAGAAATAGGATTTTACAAATGGAACCCAGTTTTAAATAGGTGCCATACAGAGACTGTGAAGGTAATTTTTTAGTTGCCATTTGGATTTTTAATTGGTGAATATATTTCTGGAATTAGGAGGGAGATAGAATAAGATCCAGGGTAATTTCTGGAACTGTGAAAAGTTATGTTAATCCTTTGGGATTTGGTGATTGGGAAAAAATGCAGGCAATCATACTACTTTGATACACTTTTAAAGAATTTTCAATAGGTGTAGCAGATGTTTTCTAATGCAATTTGAGTGCCCCAATTAGTTTTAGCTAGTGGGTTGCTTTTTTTAAAGTGAAAGGAGTTGGATGAGCAAATGAAAGAAACTATACCTAAGTTGACAATCTGTAACTAAAGGAAAACGAATGGAGTAAGTGAAGAGAAAAAAATTAAATGAAATGAGATCTTCCTGCGAAAAGCATTCTTTTTTTCTTCTCAGAGTGGAAAAATGGTCATTATAAAGGTGTTTTTCTTGTTTGAGATTGTAGCATTGATAATTCATTTTAAGTTGTTGTCATGTTTTCTACTTTACTAAAAATTTGTGACCTGTCTAAATGATTACTGTTTTGTTCCTTACTCAGTGGATTTGGACAATCAATACAAAGCACACTACAAAAAGACAACTTGAAATGTGTAAAACATACTGATTTGTAATCTGTAATTTGAATTTTCTCTCCTTTCTTGTGAGTAAAGTTTAAACATAGGGAAGAAATACACAGGAAGTAGTACTTTGGTTTGCCTCCCCACCCCTTCAGCACAACTGGCTGGTTAGCATCTAATTAACTAACAACACTGGCATTGTTAAACCTTTTTTTTTTTTAAAAAAAATCTATTTTGATGTGTAATTTTATATTTGAATTTTGTTCAGTGCAATCAGATTTGTGGTAAGTGACTACCCCTGATTCCTGGAAAAGTTCAGTGGAAGAGATCATAACAAAGCAAAATGTTACATCTTACTTTGTCAGGCTTTGTGCTGTTTTTATTGGACCCTGTACAGCCCAAAAAACTGGGATGCTTACGCACAGGCAAAATTTTGGCCAAAAATTTTAACCAGAAAAAAGTTCCCAAAAGAGTAGGTCCAAATGTATTTGCACTTGCAGTAAGGAGAGAGGGACTTGGTATTGAACACAAAAAAGAGGGATTTTCTCCATCTTGAAAAGTTTTATATCATTAAAAAACTCTGATATTCTAAAAAAGAAAAAAAAAAAAAAAGCCAAGGGTTTTTTTTTTTTTTGAAGTAAGGATCAGTGGTAACTCTAAAGTGTCTAATTTTGTATTACCTGTCCAAGGAGAAGACATAGTTTCTGTTGCCTAAGCCTTGAAAATAAGGAAATTATGTCATTTTCCCACCTCCTAAATGAGTTTTCCATTCAGTAGATTTTAAAAGTGTTTTTCAATTCTGTTCCTTGTTTTTGATCCAATAACACTTTAGTTGCTGTTTCAGGAGCTCTTTCAGCTCTAGAAAAACAGCTGAAAATATAGTCTGAATTTGGTTACTTATTAGTCTCCTGGGCAAAGGACAACTCTTGTGACTTTTGCATCTCAGGTAAATGACCACAACACTATCTATATTGATGTGCTTAGTATGGCTGGAGCATACCTAAATGTTTGTTTGTTGCTGCAGTTCCAACAGCCTGAATCACATACCAAGCATTAAAACAGCAGGAAAAAAAAGGGAGAATTTCTTACCCTAGTTCACTCTTTCTATTTTGAGCAAAGTGCTACTGAATCATGGGCAGTTGTCCTGTGACTTCATTCTGTTTATCCCTCCGAATATAGAGTACTGGATGTTGACATATCTCTTAATTCTTGGCGCTTTAAAGTTTTTCCTCAAGAAACTGAACTGAAGGAGAAACAAATAAGAGATGGTGCAGCTTAAAGGGTTAAAGTCATCATTCCAAAAAGAACATCCTGTTTCTCACTCTAACATCTATAGAAACATAACAGGGTTATATATGCATGTTATTTGTTGGAGAAAAGTGAAATAATTAAAGCTTCTGTCCCTTTCTTCTTCTTATGTGGGCTTCTAGTTGCCCCTTGAAACATAATTTATTTTTTGTTTTAGGCTCTGAATACATAAAACTAAGAGAAGGTATGGAACTCACCGGCAACAAGAATAGGGTGTACCTAGACAAATTGCCAGTCTAATTTGCATTTTTCTTATGTTTCCACATCATATTTTAGGCATTTATTTATGCACATACAAAAGAAAGCAGTAAAATACTGAACTCATCTAAAGCAAAAATCACTCAAGCAAATTAGAGATTGATAATGGATGTATTTTCCTTTTCATCTACTGTGTAATATTTCTAACTAAAAAAAAATCTGAATCAAATATTTATGCTGACTCATACTAGCTAAGTCCTTAAAATAGCAAATCAGCATCATTATCAGCAATTCTAAAACTAAGTTGCCATGCCATTGATCAGGCATTATTTAAAAGGCTTAAGCAGACTTCCCAGGGAGGCTCATTTCCATCCAAATCAAATCTAACAGGAGTGTAACCTCACCTTATTTGTAATGCCTGGTGGGACACGTAGGGCTCCAGTTGTTTATGAAGTATTGTAGTGTAAGTAATTTGCCTGTGTAAGAAATCTATAGCTTGAAGGTCAAAGGTCTTGATTGCCTGTGACCCAGAAACAAGAAATGTTTAGCCTTTCTGTGTACATAAAGTTTGACCACTTCAAAACCTTTTGAATGTGCCTATGCTGTGCCATGCCCCTGCAGCTTTATGTGACTCTTCTCTCAACAGTAACTGTTTCAAAAATTCCTTTAAAAATTGTACCTTGCAGGAACTGCTTGGCCTCCCGGACTGTGAATAAAAAATATATTTTTATATATTTGTCACCTTTGAGATTTTGGAAGTGAATTATATACTTGCCTAAATATTTATTGCCTTAGACTACTGTGAAAACAGTAGCTTAAATTGTGATTTCAAAGATAGTATTTATCTCCATGGTTTTAATTACCTATGCAGCTTTGGGTATGATAATTAACCTTGTTGCTTTTTAGATCTTCCATAAAATCTCAGTTTACAATAATACATTATATATAAATAACACATGTTACCTAAGAAAAGAACTTAGTCTGGTCAATTTCAGGTATGTCTCAGATGAAGAAAGGATTTTGCCAAATGATCTGGAATTTATCATTGCAGTTGTTGGATCAGGCAGCAAGGGAAAATAATCCAAAAATATGATAAAAATTTTGAACAAAATTAGGGATTTTAGTGCAGTCTCTTTCCTAGTCCTGAGTGTGATCTCAGCAACATTTTAACTCTTTTTATTTAAAATTAGCTAATCATGGTTTAATGATCTCTCAAGGTTCTTGACAATGAGATTTTTATACTGAATTGAATGTCTCCTGCCTTGGGCTGAGTGTTTTGAAAACCTTTCTTTTTTTGGTAGAGTACTGTTGTGCCACTAAGAGGCGTGTTAGAAATAACCTAAATCCACTTTGGGGAAAATAGTTCTGAAGATGGTCAATCAAATATTCATAGGTCTCCAATTTTTAGGTCTTCTCACTAATGAACAGAGGCTGATAACAAATAGGGTTTTAAGAGCAAAAACCTGATTAATCTGTAGAGCAGCAAGTTGTGGGTTAATGGGAAGAGCGAGGCTCTTTATTCAACGATTGTTCAGGATACAAATTTACTTTCAATGCTGATTAGAAATGCTCTCCCTGACATTACCACAGCAAAGAGCTTCTCTTACACAGCTGTGCCGGTCTCTCTAGCTGTGTACAGGTGGAACGTCAGGACATGGAGTAGGCAAGTGATGGTGGAGTGCAATTAGGATAAGAGTTTACACCTGAGAGCTTGCAGCAAATCTAGATTAAGTCACCCAGACTTGGTGTTTAATGGATAGTTTGCTAGGATAAAGTGTCCATATGCTCCAGTTACATGTTTATTTAGCTGATTGAAGGCATAAACCAATTAAATTATTCAATTTGACTTAAGATTTTATGTTAAATCTCTGAGCTACTGCCTTCTCAAATTTTCCCAAGCTTCCCTTTTTTTACAACTTTTTCTTATGGAAAGAGTGACTAGAGAAAAACATGTTTCGACTATTTAAGCTTTTAAATTTTCTTCTCAAGGGCTGAGACAAGAGTAGGGCTGAGAGAGAAAAAAATCACAATTAAAATTTGACTGTAAATAATTAACAGCAGTCTATGTAAAACAAATATGTTGAATTCTTGGCTGCATGTTGTTATAAATTAGTGGTTCAGTTCTTTTTTTTTGCTCCAGTTACCTTAAGTAAACATTAGAAAACAATATTCCAATTAATTTTATTATTCTAATTATTTTATTGTGTAAAGTCCTGTGATTGGACAGATGTTAATGAAGTAAAACAACTGATTCAAACAATGGGGTTGAATGTATTTTTTCATGGTGTTTTAAAAGATCCCCTTGAAGGGATCTTTTTTTATGTCTTAGCTGGTTAAATGTAAAGTGACAACAGAAAAACTAGGATACAGTTCTGTATGCTGTTTATGAATTATTCACACTGCTATTTCATTTGTTTTCATGATATCTTTAAGAAAACTGCTGAAAATAGGAAGAGAATATGCTTTTCCAACTACATCTTTTTTGCATAGCATGTCACGTTTTGGCAGTGGATACTAGTGTAATCTTACATGGAAAATGTAAGTTACTTAGGATAAGCAGGTTTCTTGTAATTCTGAGACAGACACAGAATTCCTGCCTTTACTGATTGTCACAGCTTAACTAATTTTTATAGCTGACAATATTTTATCTCTTTTGTACATGGATCTCAGTCCCTCACAGATTAGATCCAACTATGAATTTTCCTTGAAGGGATGGGGACTTACAGGTCAGTGCTGACTTTAAATTACCATTTATTTTTAAAGAAACTCAAGCAGTCAGCAGACCACATGGGCTGCTTTTCACTTTGGAGGATACCCATAATTGTAATGCTATTTGTCATTTTAAGACTAGGAATATGACCTAAGTTCCCAGACCCACATAGCAAATAAACACTCCGTGTCTCTTGGGAGCTGTACTACCACTCCACTACTAACTTTGGCTCATTATACTGAGTTTGCTGAACATTTAGCCCTTTCAATGTACTGTGTATGTGATACATGAGAAAGAGTGAGTGGGTGTTGCTTGAAAATGTCCTCTGTTCATCCATCTAATAAACAGGCCATCCTTACTGGTCCCTAGGTAACCAGTTTCTGGCTCAGCATTTAAGCTGCAGTCTCCTGGAAAGATTGTGTGTTGGACCTGGTTCTGTTTGTATTATAAAATTATCTAGGGTTTGTAGAAATTCTAATGATTTACTGTACATGATTCTAGCATATATAACCTGATTTGAATGCCCTGATAACTCCTTTACCCTATATATCATAGATGCTAAAGCAATAAATCATTCTAATCCTTGGGTTTGACCCCTAAAACATCTTTTCTTTGTCTTTTGGAGTCTACAACCAGCAAACTCAAGTTAATTAACTCATAGCCTAACAGTGTTGTACTTTGTTGCTTTTCCCTGAACACCTTCTCCTTAATGTTGTTTCCATCACTTCTTAAAATATTTATTAATGATTCATATAAATAAATATGAATAAATAAACTCACTATAATGATTTGAAAAATGTTTCTTCCCATTTTAAGTTCTTATCTGAAACTCCTAGCATTAGAAAACAGAAAATGAGAAGGAGATGTGGGAGAGTCTGTGCTTCACCAGTTGTAATTTTGTCATTATGCTTACTTGTATTGCACTTATCGCCTCTTGCACTGAGGTTGTGATTTGTTTCTACCTGTTCTGCTTTGTAGCCAAGTGACAAATTATCAATCTTAGCATAATGGAGCCTTCATCTTACACTTTCTTTTTCATTAGGATTTGGAAAAAAATGGTCAGGCACTCAGGAGAAACCAATTGCTATTTGATTGGGGGTTTTTTTAGTTTGGTTTGGGGTTTTTTTGGCATTTGCAGAAAGAGGACTTTCAACGTCAATTTTAGGACTTCCTTCTTACACTAAGTTCTCAAGGTGTCTTCATCTTTGAAGTCCCTCTAGCTGATGTGTGTGATGTGTTCCAGCATGTATTACTGCCTCCAGAGTTGTGGCAGGCAACTTCAGAGTCTCAGAAAGTTGTCTGCTCCTGTAGTCAGTCCTCTTTTCTATTCTGTTTATTGCAGACCATACACTATCCAGCTCTTGTAATGTTTATCAAGCAAAAGCGTTCTTTTCACCACAGAATCAACCATGACAGCTGCTTTCCTCTGTTACAACTGCTGTGTTATCTTTTGTATTAGATCTGTACTTCACCCATTACAAAACAGTGCCATAATTTCCTAACCTGCTCTAGCAGAGATAGATCTCTAGGTAGATGATATCCTGAATATAATTCCGTTATGTTTCCTTATTTTTAGTGGGAGTGAATACCTCCTGCTTCTCTGCACCCCAGCCAACCCTTGAGCACCATGTTGCACCATCAATCGTGTCTCTGTAACATGGGAATTCCTCTGGAACAACACTTAACATGGGCAAGCAGAATGCAGTACATAGTAATCTGGGAATTGGTTGTGACGTGAATTTTTGGAAGACCTCACTACTTGAGCATTTTCATTCTATAGCAGCTGTTAGTTACTCTTAAATGGTTATATTAGAATAAATGGGTGGAAAAAACTTAATTTCAGCCATGACCACAGATATATTTTCTATCATAAAATATTTTACATAGTGGTCAATGTGGCATAATATATAGTCCAACATATGTTTACATATATTAGCAATTTATGTCAGAGTATTCCAAAAAGAACCTCTTGACTCTTCTTTTAAATTATGTTTAATTTCTATGAAGTTCACAGTTTTAGTATTTATTTCAGAGCTCTTCTTGTTAGGTTATACCTCAGAGGCACTTCAAATACTAACCAAGAAGTAAAAAATTGCAAAAATGAGGCTTATGACTTGCTTTGTGGTCACTATTCACTTGGACAAATTAGCTTGTGAGTTCACCAGTGCATATGGATCCATTTATGTCATTTGAACTGCACTTGTATGGATGTTCCATGCTGGGCAACTGAAAAGGAGACGCAGAGAAGTGGAAGTACAGGAAGCTAAAACTGTCAGTTTGATAATTTTTACCGCAAGAGCTCTTACCTGAAATGCACAGGACTTGTGAGATGAACACAGTTAAAATTGTACTGATATTTCAGAGACAATATTACTTACAAGTTTTGGTGCTGTGAGCTTGAAGAGTGACAAATGTTTTCTGATTTATAGCCCCTCTTTCCAAGTATTTTTGATGCCAAAAAGTATTAATATATATGACATGTTCATACCTGTACCTTCTGAGAAAAGGCTTAATAGGCCTTTCAGAGCCTTGCCACACACTTTGTATTTTGTGGGCTAGGAGAGAAAAGTCATCAGATTAAAAAATGCATGTAGTACTGATGTGTAAATACTCTGATTTACTAGGAAAAAATCCGGGGAGTTGGAAGAGGGAAAGGAATAAAATAAATTTTTTGTTTTTCCAGATTTAAAGCTGATCAGACCAGCCTAACACCATATGTTATTTGCCAGCAAAAGTTTTGTAACCTAGAACATGTCTTCAAAAATATCTAGATCTAACTAGAGGCCTTGTAGTAATGATTTGTTTCAATGAGTGCTGCACTCACTGATTACAAATTGATCTCTTCTTTATATTTGTACTTGCTTTACTTTGTTGATTGTCGTATATTTCTGCTATGTTAAATGTTCTCAATTCTACCATTGATTTTTCATTTATTTTAAGCTTTCTGGAGCCAAATGTCTGAAGTAAAGGCAACATAGGGATTGCAACAAGATTAATTTTACTTGGTCTGTTAAGATTTTCTGCACTTTAACTAACCCTAAATTCAAAGTGAAGATCACTTAAAATTATCTTTTATTGTATAGTAGAAAACTCAAACTGAAAACTGTAAATCTTTTGAGAGCTGACAGCAGGAAACATCTTGACCACAACCCAACTGAATATTTTATCTCCTATGTACACGTCTTTTCCTATGAATGTAATTTTCCAGAAATGACCATCAGTTGAATGACTGTGACAAATGCCACCATCACTTGCTTCCTTGGGCAAAACGGCCTCTGATGCACTGACTGATAAAACAGCAGCAGCTCTTGCAGATAACTCTGCTGCTGCAAGCCTTGGTTCACACAGGGCATTAATATAAATTACTCTCCATTACACAAAAAATGCTGTGGGGTTCATGTGGGGTGACAGTAACAGAGTGCCTGATCTTATTCTAGCAGCAATAGCACAGGTAGTCCCTTTCAGGTGCTACAGGGCATTGTTGAGCCTTTTCTTATCCACAGAATGAAGGCCTAAAGTATTAGTGTGTCTTTATTTCTTAAGAACATTCCGGATGGTCTGTATGAGTCAGTAAGACTTTAGGAAGAAGGAGTTATTGCAGCATTAGTATGCTGTCCTGGAAACACTAACACTTCTTCTTAGCAAGGGCAGGTTTTCTGATATTAGCAAACTGAGTACTTTTTTTCAAACATTGCTCGATTTCTAATTTAGATCTTTAGTAAAGCATCTGTAACTTAAGTAATTTTAAAGTCATAGGCTAGGCACAAAAAGCTGTATGACTTGCAATATGAAAGCAAATGTTTGTTTGTTTAGATTGCTCTTCAGAAGCAAATGTTTGTAACTATATAGGGAATATTTCTTGATTGCATGATTAGTAATAAAGGAAGAAACCAATGTTAAAAATTATTAGGAATGTAATAAAGAAATTAAATAGAAAAGACCACTGTGATTATTTTTATTTGTAACAACATACAAGATTCTTTTTTAATAATTTCAGTTATGCATGAAGAAAGGTTTAGAGAAGGATGACAAAGATAATCAAATGTATAAAACCATCATCTGCATGAGCAAAAAGCATACTGACTAGGACCCTTCACAAAAAAGAAAACTAAAAATATGTGGAAGGAAGTTTACAAAATGAACTGTGAAGGAAAGGTGGATAAGTATTTATTTCAGTTCTGTCATAAGAATGAGAGGTATAAAATAAAACTAGTAGTATTCAGAGCAAAGCAAGGAATATGTTTCTTCACACAACTTAGTGAGCTGCCACATGGTGTTATGGATAGTGAAAATCTACATGATTTCAAAGGGTGACGCTTCATATTCCTGGAAGAAAATAAGAACAGTTATATAGAAAAATAGATAATGTTTCTGCTTACGAAGTTTTTAAGCTGCATCTTGGTGAGGTTTAGATAATATTCTGAGAAAGTATAGCTATGTGCTTGCTTTCATCCTCCTTAGGTTCCTGCTGTTGGTCACTGTAAGGGTCAAGACAGCAGGCTAGAGAGACCCTTTCCCCCCAGTATTTCCACTCAACACACAAGCTGTATCTATTCCAGAAATATTTGAGGGTACCCAACAAGAAAACAGAAAGGAGGAAAGCGTTTTGTATAATAGGTCAGAGTTTACCGCCAGAGAAAAAAGTCGTATTTTCCTGAAAAAGAAACATTTCTGTGAGGATACAGCTGCCTGAAAAAGGCTTTATGATTTTCATGTTTGCTTCTTCTCGGTCACTTTTGGTTCAAATAAGTTACTATTTCTCACTTAAACTATATAAGCAATATCATCTACGAAGACAATTATATATTGATTTGATCACTCTTAAAATGACTAATACATTGCATCAGAGAGAATTTTGTATCTTCTAAAAAATATATGTTCAGATTCTTTCATGTCCTTACTGGTTTCCTTTATTGACATTTTACATAATTTTCATAGTTATTCTAATTGGACAATAATATATACTTATTTACTTTTTTAAAGTAGAAAATAAAAACCAAAATTTTAATGCTGTCTGTTACCTACAAGCAAAATAATTCATCTAGTTTGATACATGCTGCCTAATCTAGTACTGCTAATATTCTGCTCTCTTCTCTTGATTACTTATTTCTTATTCTATAGCTTTTTAAGTTAGAATACTGTAATAATAAGAGAGGCAAAATAGCTGCTTTATTTAATTTTAATGGAAAAAATAAAGATCTTTTCATCTGTTAACTGCTTGGGTTTTGCTTTGTTTTTCTTTTTTTTTTTGTCTTAACTGAGATCACTCATTATTTATTTACTAGCTTATTAGGTCTCTTTATTCTGAGAAGTACATTTATTAGTTTGTTTGTTTGTTTGTTGCTTGTTTCTGGCATTTTCCCTATTTTTCACAGCCAGAAAGCCTGGAATATTTTGTCCCAAATGCAATTTCATTTCAAAGAATTCAATTTCAGAGTCACACAGAAAAGTCCTTGGCTAGGATTGCATTTTCTTTGCAACACCAGATTATATATTTCACAATTTTTCTCCGCCTGGTCCAAGCAGTGTCATTAAAATTACTTGATATGCAACCTTAAAACTAAATGTTCAATCTTATAAATGCCTGTACCTTCAGTTTATGGGCCGAGGTATTAAACGGTCCATTACCTCTGAAGATAATAGTCTCCCATCTTTCTCAATTTGTACTTATTTCATTATATGTGCTACCAAGGAAAAGTAACTTGGTAATATGAGGTTTTGGTTTTTGGCTCATGCTCTATGGTGGTTTGCTGTGGGTTCCCAGCAGTCATCTTTAACAGTATTGTTGGAGTTTCAGAGAGGCTAGCAAGAATTCCCTGCTTCTGATGGACTTTTATGATTTTACAAACCCTGCTAAATCACCTTCACAAATTTTTATTCATACGAAGTTCAAGAATGAATGACTACATTTCTTTTAACAGAAAAAAATTCTGATGCTTGATATCTGAAGAGAAAAATCCTGGGGTTTTAGCAGATTTCCCACATTGTATAGTATTTGTTTTTACTATTTTTCTTCAAATTTTCAAGACATTAATTTACATTTTATTTAAGGGAGGAGGAATATTTTGGTGGTTTTCTTGTTTTCCAGAAATATTTCCAGAGGAGTACAGTGGTATGTGAAGTTTCCCCTGCTCCATCTGTTGTGATTAGAGGGAGATAATATGGGAAAAAAAGTCCTTTTTCAACAGAGGGAAAACAAAGAGTTAAGCCTTTCCCTCCACTTCCGATTATACACACCTGTAATGTTCCACAATTTAAAAAGAAGTATTCTTGTGGGAGCTGTTTGTTAAAATAGTACAAACTGTCAAGATTCTTGGCTTGTTTTCTTTTATTCAAAATACATACTAATTTTTAAAAGGAAAATAAAGCACTTTTGTAATGACAGAATCAGCTTAGTGTAAGCCTCATCTTGTCCTTAAATTACATTTTCGTTCCTATAGAATGAAGAAATAGAAAGATATATTGCTGAGTATGCCAAGTTGGAAAAGGAACACTTCCCTTGCTTTCAATACAGGACCAAACTTGATGAAGAATTATTGGCTGGTTTTGCAACACAAAACACTGGTGTTACGCTGCCATCAGTTTTGCCAAGACCAATTGCAATTTGTAAAACCAAAATGTGCCTAGATTTCTCTATAATGAACTGTTCGGCCTAAAAAGCAAAACACTAGGCATGAAGCTTTCTCACTGAGGATAGTGGAAAATTTTGTTACTGATTTTTAGTAAATGTTGGATTTTATTACTGTTGGAATATTGCCTTCCCCCTCATCCCCATTCCCAAGGCAAATTATGAGCACGAGGCTCTAAATTGTATCAAAAATGTAACTTATAAACACTGTGACTTGAGTCGGATTTGCAGGTAAATACTTGGTAATTTTTTCTGTTAATTAAGTAAAACATATTTCATTTTAACACTTTGGGTTTTGAACTGAAAATAAAATCTTACTGAAAGGAGATGGGAAAAATCATGGAAATGGAGACAGCAGATCTTTAGAGTAGGACAAATTCTTTCAGAGTTAAATACTGGATGCCAAAAGGAGAAAATACCTTTTAAAATCCACATTTGCAGGATCTTTACAGTTTTTCTGTAGATAACCAATCTTAAGCAACATTTTGGCCACATGGTTTACTCATCTCATTTTAACTTTTATGGTAGCATGCATTTGACTGAGCAGCAGGATATCTTTCATGTACAAAACACCAAGTATTAGTAAATTGCATTCCTGTCAATCTATTATTTAAACAAAAGCCAAAGGAACTTAAAGGCCTTAGGAAACACTACTAAAGGTTTGTGTTGCTTTCTACCAATACAGGATGATTAAAAGTGTGGGAAGATATCAGGCTGAAAATTTCTGATATGCAAGTATAAATAAATATTTTAATAAAATATAAATGCACTGTAAGAACGTTAGTGACATGCTTTCTACTTTCCATAGATGTCTTGTGGCCTTCTGCCTGATCTTTGGAAACAATAACTGTGACACTGATATATTCAGTGCTATTGTGCCTGTTGTATTAGGAAAAAAAAAAGACACTTCAGAATAAGATATTCTGCTTAAGACACATTTGGAAGAACCTGGGGTAAATCTGCCTGGGAAAATGGGATTTAAGTGTCTAGAAAACAAGATTAGCCTTTTCCATTTGATCTTTGGTGAAATCACGTTGAACTGAGATGTTTTAGAGTTGACAGCTCCTAGTGAATTCGCTTTTTCTTCACATTACAGAATTGGAGAGCAGAGGCCACAGGCCCTGCTGCCCTTTTATTGTCTTATAGCTCTGTTGTGTCAATTCTCATGCAAGAACTTGTGTTGCACGTATTGAGTAGCTAAAGCTTCACTAATAGTATTTGACATTATAATAGATGTCTAGCCAAAATTATAGAAAAAGATTAGATGGATTCAAATCTCTGTGATTAATAGGATATGTTACTTTGTGCAATTTTTTCTTCTTTGAAGTAAGAATACATAATGAATGTCATAGTGTAATCATAATTTTTGCAACTTCCTAGAATTTTTACCTCAAATAGAAGGAAAAAAAGGTAAAGACAACTACCTCTTCCTTTTTTTAACAAAACTCAAGCAGAAGCCTCTGTAGTTAATAAAAGAGAAAGTTAAGTGCTATTTTATTTTCCCAGTTATGTAATGCTGAAGGCTACATACATGGTACCGTTAAAAAAAAAATCAAAACACTATGTGGCAGACCAGCAAGATTTAAGAGAAAAAATTACAGTGGAATTATTTATTATCTGTTCATAGTTTTGTAAAAGACAAACAGCAGTCTATATATGAGACAAAAAAAAAGCACAGTGCTTCTGAAGAACAGATCTCTCATGTGGAAATTGTACCTTCGTTGGTGCTCCCTTTCTAGCCTGCTTTTAATTCAGTTGAGTGGTTTGGATTTACTGCACAAGAAGCTTACAGTGAACAACTATGGAATTTCCTCATTCCCAGGTAGGTATTTACCATTTACAATAGGAATGCCTATAGAGAAATTAGGCACAATTTTCTGAGTCTCGAATATTAGAAAAAACAAGTGTTGGATAAATTCAGATAAACTAAATTTAGTAGCCCATAGAACATGATACTTATGAAAATCAGACCTCTTATATGGAATGTTTGAAATTTAGCTATAAATGAAAGAATATCTGAATACCTGGAACACAATGTTCTCATTTCCATTTAATTCTTGTGACATGAACAGAGGAAAAATAGTGCTGTTTAAATTATCACCATAAGCATGGTTCCAACTGTAGGAATGGATCAACTTGTGGGGACATTTCACATCTGGTTTGCTAAAAAAACCATCTCATAATATATTTAGAGTGTAAAGACTACTGCAGTGATCCATGAGTAAGGTAACTCTGCGTGCTTCTCCACTAGTTTGTGAAAACCTGAGACTGTTATTGAAACCACCATTCCACTACCAGTCTTCAAAAACCTGACCTGGACATATAATCAGTCCTGCATAACTGGAAGAGGATCTCGTATGATCAGAGACATGGTTTGAATCAGAAGAGGTTCTTTGCCATGAGATAGACATAGGCATGCACTTTGTCTCAGGTATATATATTTCTAACTCAGAAGATTTTGCAACTGTAGGTAAAATGCTTCATGTTTCTTCCCTCCTCAAGCAGGGTTGTTTGTTTCTTTTTTTCAGTTTTGGGGTTTTTTTTAATCTTTCTCATTTCTATTGGGAGCAGAACTCTAAATCTAGTCTGGAAGAGAGGAAATTAAGTGATGTTGGATTTTAATGCTTAATATTAGGTATGTTAGTCATCCATGATAAAATCTAAGAGATTTCGTGTGAGATTTTGTTAAATGGCTTTTTTTTATCTACAATGAAATTGGACCTTTAAAATACCCATCTGCCCAGTTTTTTTACATGGCAGAGCTAGTATATTTTGTATGTATAACATGATGCACATAGCAATTCCAGGAATTAACATACTCTATAAAAACATAACAGTTCTATAGAAATCTACTTCACTAAATAAATAAATAAATAAATAAATAAAATTCATACAGAGTCCAGCAAGGCACTTCACTGTTACATTAAAGTCCTCATAAAGTTATGAATATGAAAAATACATTCAAGTTTTAAAAACTTGTGGTAGCAATGCAAAAACTAAAGGGTAGAAAAATGTCATTCTCTCTCTAATGGAAAAAAACAATGAACATCTAAATGCTGTTTCTCCTTGATAAAATTGTAACCTTACTTATTGAGCAATATCTGTTCGCTTTGGTAACCAGAATACTTTGAGCATTACTGCTGAAATAACAAAGGAGTCAGGAAAGAGTCCGTTCCAGCTATGTATAACAGATTAATCAGATCACCAAAATTATTAGCAAGTTTGTTTCACAATGTAGACTTCCATAAGAGAGATTCTTTAACTAGAAAGAGACAAATTGACTTTTACTTTCCAGAGTTAAAAAGATTGGCAAAAAAAAAAAAGAATGTGGGGGGAGATGTCAGATTTTTCTGGGCCTAGGGGTATTAAATGAGAACCTTTTGACTCAGTGAAGTTATTACTCTGGTTAGGTTTACTTTGAAAAAACTTCATAATGATCAGATGAAATGTAGGTTTTTTTCTTTTTTAACATGGAGTCTTCTTAATCTGTTTTTTGGTCTAATTCAACTTTTTAAGCTTTTTCCACACCTGCTGTGTCTCAAATGCAATTTCTTTCATTAAATCTGTAGTCTTTCACACTTTGTAGATCCCTTGGGCTTTTTAATGGCATATTTCCTAACAGATGACTGCATCCCAAAATTCAATCAGAATGTCAGATCATCTAGCAATATTCTATTTTTATATGGCTTGATTTAGACAGTCCAGATGTCTCAGATAGAAATCAAAGTACTTTAATAGAAATCAGCCCATGAGCAAGATGAGAATATTAAGAATCTAACAACTTTTTAGTCTGACTTAATCAATTGCAATGTGAATTTTTTTCATTTACTCATTTGATAATTCTCCAGAAAACCTGACGTCTAATCACTTTTGTCACAACTTCCAATTTTTGTTCAATAGAGAGCTAAAAAGATGAACAGTACACCAATTTTAATATGAAACCGTTATCAGTCAACAATAAAATTCTCCCCTTATTTTATCAATTATGCCACTATAACATTTGCTCCATTCTGATAATCAAATGGTCATGCTGGAGACTAAGTTCCTGACCCTCTTTCCACCTGTATTTATTTGGCATCCCCCTATGGCATTGGATCTCCCCAGAGACAGATACTCTAATGTAGATTCTCAACGTTAGACTTCTTTTCTGTAACTTTAGGGATCTCAAAGTAAGCATATAGTCTCCCTCTGTCACTAACTGAGAGAACACATATTTTAACACATGTCCTAAAGAAAGTGCCAAAGAAATGGAAAACTACTTCCTCTTTGGAAGGAGCCCGTTCTGTTTTTCATGACTGTAACGGACCAACAGACACTTGGCTTTAGACTGGAGCCTTAATTCGGGGATGAAAGAAGGGAACTGAGATCCTTTCCTATTTGTTTCACTCTTTCTGTGTACAGCTAGCTTTGATGAATATCTGCCCACACATGACCGTTGTTGAAAACAATTGTACTTCTCCATTTGGATTTCACATTCTTTGGTCAGTAAATGTTGGCATGATGCAAGAGAAATATCAAGGCAACAAGGCCCTTGAGGCATCCTGGCATTTGCTTGGATTTGAAGATTTCTATGTATTTTAAAGGCTAGAACAAACACAGTTCAAATGATGACCTTAAGAAAATGTCAGGACAGCAGAAACATTTTTTTTTTAATCTTTGCATGGTAAAAAATAGTAGAAATAGCCTGTAAATGTCTATTTTAAAGATAAACTATCTTTTTAATGAAAGAAACCATTTAAACATGCTTTGAAATGTCAAACTGACAGCTCTGTTTTGTTAAAAGCAAATGGTTTGGCTTTGCATCTTAGGAAGGGTGAAAAAAGGGAGTTTGCTTGTAAGGTCAAGTGTTCAAGCCAACCTGAAAAAACGAGTTGTGCTATAATTACTCCCACTGCTGTGCAAATGTGAAGTTGACTGATGAAATGAGTCTTCTTAATTATGAACTTTGATATTGTATATTTAGCTTTTGAAAACTCACTGAGTTTGATCCCAGGTCTTTTTGACCTTGACTGAGAGTAGATTGAACTCAAAAAGTTGTTTTATTCCTAATGGCACTCAGCATTATTATTTAACAAGGAATCTGTTCCACAGTTTAACTAAACAATATTTGCCACAACGTGCAAAAAATCCTTTGAATCTACTGTACATCAAGACTTTGAAGTTCTGTTTTAAAAAAAAAGGGAATCAAATCAAATGAATTCAAGATCTCCTATGAATATTAACAACCTTGCTGTGAATATTTCTACACGAATTATATACACGAGTTATGAATATCTCTTTCTCATTTGAGTAGTATCCCTTTTGGCTTAGCTGATCAACATATGTGCATAAGGGCAAGGAAAGGAATAGGTACTTAGAAAATCTGATGTGATTTAAAAGAAAACTAATACAATGTAAAAGGATATTATTACAATTAATTATGGCTCCTAATTCTCTCCAGGTGCCTTAAAGATTTCAGTGCAAAACTGTGGCTATAAACACTAGCCTGTCAGGTGAATAGTTTCAGAATTGCGTGGAAACAAATATTTCTTTGGACTATTTTGATTTTTATGTTTTATCAACTGGAATACTAGAACTCCATAGATCCACTAATAAACATATATTTTCATCCTAAAATATTAGAAATGTACTAGGAGTAAAGAGCAAAAAGTGTGCAGTGACACCATCTGCTATCTGCAATGTCTTAGAAGCAGAAAAATGCTTTTAAAACTATAGCATAACTTGTCTCATCTCTCTTGTGGCTGTCTTTGTAGTCTCAGCAGCAGCACCATGTAGTTAGGGCTCCCTGAAATTCACCAGGTTACTCACCTAATATGGCCAGATCCCAGAAAAAAAATCCTGTCTCTCTTGTTTCTTCTCTTTGCATGCAGCTGAGCTCATGGGCTTGGAGAGGTTGTACTTGACTGTATACTAGTCCATAAAACAGATTAAAGTGAGTTAACATCAGGTGGTCTGACAGTCTGACCTGCTCTGTACCTCCTCAGCTGGGGCAACTCAGAACCCAGCGCCACACTGGCATGTTCCCTCATCCCAGAGTCCTTCATGGCAGAGGGGCTGCTCCTGACTGGTCAGGAGGGATCAAGGGAACAGAAAAATATGATGGAAGGATGACTTGGACTTTGCTCTGTGCTGCTTAAGTGAGATATTTATGAGAGGCCATCAGTTACATAAAAGGTAACTTTTGACCACTCAGAATCATAGGGTAGAAAAATAAGCAAAGGTGCATCTCTGAAAATTATTTTAATGTCATAATCCTCAGTTTGGAATGCATAATTTTTTTTCCTTTTTTTTTTTTTTTAATAAAATATTTGCTATTTCTAGCTTTTTTTAATATACATGCTTCTCTCTCTACCTCCTCCTCCTCTCCCCAGATCAGCTGGTTACCCTGGGAAGATGCCATCACTGCAGGGAGTCTCACTAAGAAGCTGGGGCTAGTTTTAGTTTTGAATACACTCAGGCTTATGTTCATTATCAATAGAGGAGATTAGGTTGAGTTCCACAGCTGGAACCTGCTCCTGAAAGTGGTCTGTTGATCTACCCTTTGCACTTGAGAATTTTATGCTGGGACAGATTAGTTGAAGTGTCCCTGTGGAGTATATCTGTAGGTTCGTGATGGGATAGGAATTAAAAAAATAGATTAGGCCCAGCATGCTACCTGCTTTTTATGTCAGTAGTAGCTGCTTGCATTCAAGTTAGAAAGCGATAAGCAACCAGGAGGATGATGGATGTACTCCACTGCAGCCTGCTTTGCCCAGTGATGGTCTCATACCTGTTGCCTAGTTTAGCCTGAAGTGTGGAACATCAAGACTCTGGTCAGAGACAGATTAACAGGTAGTGCTGAAAGTAGGAAGCAGTCAAGGACTGGTCGAAGCATTTCTCTTATTGAATAAATTCATTAATGATAATGGGGCAAATGCACATGGCTTTCACTTTATCACAGGAAACTAGAACCTCTCCCACCCAGTGTAAAGTGTGTAGGAAAATGAAATTTTCTGGCCAGACAGTGAAGGAAGGAATTATTTTGGGCCTCTAGTGCAATCTCCCTATCAGTGCACCTTTGTTCTTTATTTTGTTGTCATTGCTTTTGTTTGCTTGTTTTTTTCTTAGCAGCTTTTGAAAAGTGAAAGGGTTAGGGACTGAATTTTGAATTCTTAGAGATGTTGGTTCCTCACCCTTCTAGATCTGTGCCCAGGATGTATCCTGAAGTCTGATAGCAACAATAACGCTCTTGATTCAGCACAGAACATACAACTTTTTGAAGGGACCATGTCATGGTTTTTATTAAGCAATTGTTTAGCAGAGAATAAAACCTTCTTAGTAACCAAGTAAGCATGCTGCAAATTCAAACTTAGTAATGGCAACTTCCTGACTGAAAGTTGGTATGCAGGTTTCTCATTTTGCTTTATTTGTTATTAAAAAAATATAAAAAAAATCAAATAGCTGAAACTGCTGCTTTACTTTTTTTCTGTAAGATGTATCCAAAAAGCTGATACATGGAGTGTGGTTTAGGTTTTTTCTCCTTCTGACTGAATGATTAAATCTAGTTTCAATGGGGATGGCAATAGCACTCTTTATTTGTTTCATTGAAAATTATGAAGACTATTTTACAGATTTGATTTCCTGTGTAATTCCTTTCAACTGAATCTGTTGGACTGACTTTTGTTGTAATAATGATGTGTAAAAAGAAATATTTTTGTTATGACTAAGTATAGTGGTCTGAACATGAGACTGTAAGACAAGAACAAATTTACTCTGTGGTTTGGATGTGCATCAATGAGAAATTGATTTAGTTTCCCTCAAAATATAAGATATGTCCTATTGGCTTAGACAAACAATCTGTCTGGACTCTTTATCTATTTTTTTTTTCTCCAACAGTTACAACTGAATATGCTATTTAAGGAGAGCATAGTGAGTGTCTGCTACTGCAGTCCATTTCCTTCATGCTTTTCCAGCATCTATATTCATTGAATAAAGTATCCAACACTGGACTACTCCTACCTCTCACCCCTCCAGCTCCCTTTTACTTAAAAATCATCTTATGGTCCTGATTTCCAGAATTATGTCTGATGCATTTTTCAACCTCAAAGTTTAAACCTCTCATAACAACAAATTCCAGAGGTTCACTACCTGGCGTATCAAGGAAAACAAAAGAAAAACCCATCAAACCAATGAACCCAAACCAGTATCCAACCCAAACCGCAAATCTCTTTCATAATTTTTAAATTCATCTGCAGCTACTTTCAACCAGGTGAAAAATGAAGTTGGACCTAAGCAAGAATCTGAATGTCCCCACATTTTGGTAGCTAGGGTTTCTGAGTCAGTATGATTTTTTGCTGAAACAAACCCTGCAATGTAGATCAAAAAGTCAGGAGGGAATGTTCAACCTTTAAACCTCACAATAGGTCAGTAACAACACTTTTTCTGATCACAAGGAATCAAGGACAGCGCAGGAGCAATACACATTTTCTTTTTTATATGTACATATGGGACCTAGGGAGCAAGGACAGCAAAGACAGATAGACTTAAAACTAGAAGTAATTTTTGTAAAGTGAAAAAATGACAAAAAAAAAAAAAAATAGGAGGTAGAGGACACCTTTCTCTTGGGAAATGCGAGTTGTTGGAAGAGCCAGATCTACAACTACAGGCAAAGGAACATCAGGCTGGATAGAAAATCCTCAAAAAATATACAAGAATTACATCCCATTGCAAACTTAGAATGAATCTACCTAAAAAGCAAATACCACATGGGAATGTACATGCAGAAGAATGAATTGGGATGTTTTGTGCTGCCCAACACAGTCAGTTTTGAAGTATTTTTTTTCAGTGTTGAGCATCATATTTCAATGAACCCCTGGATAAATGTTATTCAAATTACAGTTATAAGCATAACTTTGTATAATAAAAAATTAGAAAGGCTTTGAAAACACTGATCTTATTTAGCTTAAAACTAGAAGATTAAGTAAGGAAGGGTAAATGTTCAAATCTGTAAAAGGCTATTTTATATAAGAGAAAAGAATTGACTTTTGTAAAGAAACCCTGTTAAGAAAAAATGAGGATCATTCCAATAATGCATTTACACTATTCTGGGTTTGAAAGTGCACTGGTCTCAGTACTGTTTGACTTTTTTTTTAAGGTTTTAATACTTCAGCATTTTACATTTGTAGGGTTTAGCATATTCCTAATTTCTAGAATAGACAAAATATTGAACAGAAATTTTGAAGCACTGAAGAAAAAGAGAAGGCATACAGAAGATATATAAGTGAAGAGGAGCAAAATCAGGGGAAACTGCATCTCTTTAAAGAAACAATTATTTTTGCCATTGTTTTAGAAATTATATGGAAATGTCTCTTGAATTGACTTGGGACCACCTTGCCCTGATATGCTACCAAATTTTGTAAGTATAACTGGGAAGAAAAAGATTTTGAATATGCTACCTCATAGCTTGTCACTTGGAAAACTACTGCAGGAAGGTATGTATCATGCTAAGTGTTTGATGTTTAGTGGTCACGTGCTGTTAGCTCCTAATATTTTTGTTGAATCTAAGACTGTTTATTTAGTGACGTGGCTTCAGCTATACACAGTTTAGATTGTGCACAACTCTCAGTTAAGAGGCAGCATAAATTTGCAATCAGTCATTTTATTGTTTATAGTCAGATGTTATAACAATGAACATCATCAGTTTACAGGATGTTAAATTAATATCCTATGGATACCTGTTTTTGTGTGAGACCTTACATCACAAAAGAGAAGAAAAACTGTGGTAAAGAGAAAAATCATAATGTAAGTCAGCTGAATAAAATGTGTGCTAGGGCTTTCTCCATTCTAAGCTTTATGGATAAGTAATTTGCTTTGGTTGATTCAAACACTTTTCTTGAGACGAAGCCTGGTTCTGCCCATTTTTGCATCATACTAACCCCTCGTTATAGCAAGGTTGGAAGGGTTTTACAGTACTGCGGTCATTTAGCCGGTAACACAGAGAAATTCTGATGTTAGATGCCAATGGTTTTGATTTTAACAGTTTAAAAAGGGAATCCCTGAGAACAAAGAAATCCCAATAATCCTGTAATCCTTGAATATCAACTGGTGTCAAAAAGCTGAATTCTAAGGATTCTTGTCTTGTTAATTAATTTTCAAAAGGGAACAACTTTTATACTAAACAAAAGAGAAATTTCTAGATAACAAAGTGAAGGCTGCTAGGTCACACATTGCAGAAAATGATCTTGAAGCAATGATTTCTTTCTCATTGAACGGAAGTTATTTGTCTTGGTAATAATGCGAATGAATGGATAAAACTACATTTTAGGAGTCCTAGCTGGAAGTTTGGTGTAGAACAGTTTCCCATGGGGTTTTACAAGTGAGGATGTCTGATCAAAGCCAAGGGAAATATTTCAGTAGCTACTGATGATCTCCAAGCCACTGTGCTTCGATCCTTTTCTAGGATTATATAAGGAAATACAAAATGAGGGCCCATACCAAGAAAAAGACAGTGTTTTAAAGGTGCTTTTGATGAGTGAGGAAGGACATTACCCTTATAATCAGTAAAACTAGCAGTACTCCTAAATATTTCCATTAAATTATATTTTATACAAATAAGAAATGTAGAGAACTGGACTACAGTCTCAAATCCACTGTACCCCTCTTTTTCAGTAGCTAAGTCTTCTGTAAAGCTGGTTACTCTGAGTAGATAAGCAATATGAAAAGAAATGTGTAATAAAACTTTGGATTGAATGATTCAACAGCAGAAAATGTATCACTGGGCAGTTGTGTTCAGTTTGGCACTGAACTTGAATTACCTTTTCTTTTTTTTTTTTTCCCTAAACATTTACAGCTGATTTATGGTATCTACACCAGACATTGATATTTTAGACATTGAGCAATACTTTTTTTTTTTTTTTTTAAGCATGAGAGGAAGTTTGGTGGTATGCCACCTGTAAAGGAACTAAGGAAGCTTACTTAGTGCCTTCATCTTTTGGCATAATTCCAGAATGGCACATCCACAGTCTTTTGAGTTGCTGCACACAGGGAGCAATGTTTTTACCTTTGAGATTTACACTAAACATAAATTCCACTGAAACTTACCAGTAAGACTGACATGTATTGAAACAAAAACAAACCATGGCATTTAACTCTTGGGTATGCCTCTGTCTGTCTGCTTAATAGGAAAACAAAAAGCAGATTGCTTTAAACTAAACACAATGATTTAAAGATAATGGAAATGACATTCTGTGAAAATATTTGTTAGCATTTATTTCAACTTTAAGCAAGTAAACCTCATTATGAAAGCGTGCTACTGATTTTTCTTCCTGCTCTTAACTCTCTTCTATTTCCCACTCTCAGTTCACATTTCTTGCAGTGAGTTTTCACACTGCTAACAAATGGATATGAAACAGGCACCGAAATGCATCCGTGTTTCAGAAGCAGAATGTATCTGAAAGGAACACACTGCGTATTTCCAGATTCAGGAGAGGAGCGTTCTTGGCAGATATACCAACCTGAACAAGGGATTGGGGTCTGGATTTTTAAAACTCATTCTTAAAAAATATTAAAAGAATTCATTGGAAAGAATCTTACTTCTGACATAAAAAATGTGGTTTTAGTTTTCAACAAGAGCTATTGTTGTCATGGAAGCATATAGAACAGTAAGATCCAGACCTGTGTCTTTTCAATATTAGGATATCTCTTTAGTCATCTGTATTTATAAGGTTAACGCACTGTTAGTGTACACAGTTGTCTTTTAGAATTTTAAATTTCTACTTAATTTGAAAACAAGAGGAGAAATATTAACCATTAGGTGGTGGAGAAAGTACAAAATATATTTTAGCTTTTGAACCTTTTCAAAAGGTTAGCCATCTTTTCTGGGATGGAGAGAAATACAGTCTAGACTAAGGAAAACCTTCGTGTCCCAGAGCCAACGCAATATTCTGTTTGTACACAGAACATATAAACTATCGTAGATTTCAACCACTTTCTTGTTAAAACTTGGATTAGACTGAGACTTGAGCCACCATGACTATGATTACTATTATGACACTTTAAACTTGCTATACAGGGCAGTTGGTGGAAATGCTCGATGACATAAAAGCCTTTGATCCCATGATGGATGTTCTATGAATTGTGAGGGGAAGAATGAAAGTGCTGGAGAACCGGGGAAATAAATAATGAAGCCAGCTGATATTATGATGGCACAGCAGGAGTGGTATGTTTCATCCTGTTTTGTGATTTAGTTACGCAGCTTCTCCTTGCACAGCACTCACTTATTGAAATAATATTATCTATGCATGATTTGCCAGGCAGGTTTTAGTAAAGTGCTGCAAAAGAACTTCTTCTCTATACCAGTCTGTGGTACTTTTGGAAGTTTTTTAATATGTTTAAACTCAAATCAGTAATGCCGTGTTTCTATTTAGATGGATTCTGCATCCTGGACTATGCTCTCTTTAGGCTTTAATCCTATGCTTTGATCTGAAGCACTGTAAGGGTCCAGTGAAGAACAATGGTCTTTTAAAATTATGTATGCTATTTTGTATCTTCATAGCTGTTTTGCTTAACTTCTACCTATCTTTATTTCATTGCTTTACTCCATCTTGAAAATATTTAGACAAATGTTAGTGCTTCAGCAATTTTCTAATGACTATACAACCTCTTAAAATACAGCTCTATTAGAACTTTAGATTTCATGCTGATTGCAAATTAAGTGATTATTTTCTAACATGAAAATATTTGTGTAGCAATATGCTGAAATACCATCTTGAAAATGATAACAAATAAATCAAAAAACACATGAGGTACCTGAGAGCCTGCTAGAGACACCTTTATGTATAACTCCCAGAATAGTAACGTAATGGGATTCCCAAAGAATAAGAGCAGTGTAACATGAGCAGACTGCCAGCATCTAATCAAGGCAGTCAGGAATCTGCCCCCACAGTTGGTTCCCATACAGTCTAATTACCAAAAGATGTACACAAGTGATGCAGAAAAAAATTTAAAAGCTTTTTTAATATTTACACAAGGTTCAATAATCAAGCAAAAAATAAGAGTATAGGGAATATAACATTTTCCTTTTGCATAGCTGAGATTTGAGCAGGCTGTAGAGTGTTACTTTGATAGCAATGTGCATTCTTTTTAAACTTTTAATCACAGTGTAACTGGAACACAGGATTTGTGCTCAGTTTTATTTAGGGCTCTGAATGGGGTGTTACTTCTCTTCGAAGACGGCTCCAAAATGTCATTGATAGGAAGGCTACAAGTAATTATGGCTCTCTTTGGATTACTGTTTCTAACATGGCAAAATCTTTTTTTTTTTTCTGCAGCCAAAAATAGCTGCATACTGTCTTAAGTGAAGCTGCCAACACAGCTCAACAAGTAACTGATTAAGATTCACAAAAATTTTCTTGGATGATTTCTCCGTGTGAGTTTTACCGAACTGCACCCCTTGGCTTCCGAGCCAGATGAAACGCAGCCGGTCGCTTTGCTTTTTCCTCGGGGCTGGGAGCAGCCCCGAGCTTNCCCCCGGCACCCAGCCCCCGGGCCGGCCCGGCCCGCGCCAAGGGATCTCCCCCCGGCTGCGACCGGGCGCTCGGTCCCGCTCTGCTGCTCCCCGGCTCTCTCCCCGCTTCCCTTCCCTCCTCCTCCTCCTCCTCTCTGCGCTTTCCACCTCCCCTGCTCCTCAGTGAGCGCAGCCTCGGATGTCCGGTTTCCTGGTGGGTTTTTTACCTGGCAAACTCTGGATAACTTTGGTGAGAATTTGCAAAGCGGCTGGGAAAGTTGGGAACTCCCCTGCAGGCGCAGAGGAGCTGCTGCCTCCGCATCTTCTCCATCCCGCGGATTTTATTGCCTTGGATATTGCGAGGGGAAGGAGGGAGGGAGGGAGCGGGGAGAAGAAAAGAAGGAGCCTCATAATTTCGGCTGCATTCCTGCGACTGCCCCGCGGCCCCGCTCCGCGCACCATGCACTTGCTGGAGGTGCTCTCCCTGAGCTGCTGCCTGGCTGCCGGCGCCGTGCTGCTGGGACCCCGGCAGCCGGCCGCTGCCGCCGCCTACGAGTCTGGCCAGGGATACTACGAGGAGGAGCCCGACGCGGGGGAGGCAAAGGTAAGCCCGTGCCCCCGCTGTAGATGCCAGCTCGCTCCTCTGGGCATATGTCTGCGAGTCCCTTCGAGCGGACAGCTTGGGAATTCCACCAAGGAAAAGATGGGGGAGAAGCCTTTTGAAGTGGGGTGTTCCTTAAAAGTGTGGGGAGGGATTTTTGTTTTAGAAGCGTCTGAGTTTTCGGGGTTGCTGGAGGGTGGGCTGCGCGGGGAACACCTGCCTTCACAGAGGGACGCCGAACACCTGATGGGCAGCGGCCGCTCACGGGCTGCGCTGCCGCCGTGGAGCGCGGTCTGCCCGGCGGGGAGNGGGAAGGAGCGCGGGCTGAGAAACGCTCCGGGGAGCAGCTGGGCACGAGAAGGAAGCGGCCAGGGAGGCGTGGGAGGACGATGACAACAAAACCCTAGACTTTCCATTTGTTGAAAAGTCTCTTGGAGTTTACTGACGCTTTGCGTGAGCTGCTGCTGCGTGACAGAGTTGACGGGAGGTGTAAGGTGACACTCCGGTCTGAAAACCTTAGTTCTGCCCAGGCGCGTGGTGAAGGTTGGGCTGAAATTCTCGGATTCCAGACACAAATACTTAAAATTCTTAAGTTAATTTTTGTTTGCATATTAAGTTTGGGAACATAAAACTCAAGTACCTTTGGTACTTGCGGTTATGCGGTTCCTGGTATGCTGACGCATAAAAAAGATGCATAGTATGTGGTTGTATAAGCATGTGGCATTGTTAGGAAGACCTTTGATGTCTGTCTTCCCCTCATCTCATTGTTTTGAAGATTTCTGACATACTTATTGAAAGCAATCATGACCTAGCTCATTCATTATTCATTTCGGTATGGGGCAGGGAGAGAGTTGTGTGGATTAAAATTTAAACTAATATTCTGGGGTTTTTTCTCCCCCTATGCTGTTTGCTTTACTGATTAAAAGTTTGGGAGATTTTGCTGTAACTACGTGGGAAGTCAAGTTTTGATAATAGACATTAGCTGCACTTCAGGTATGGAAACTGTTGTAGACATAAATGTATGGTCTACAGAAGTCATACTTTCATACTTATCAAACAGTAATCTGCATGGAAAACTTTACTGATTATACTGTAGTCTCTCTTAAAATATTTTAACTACAGCTGAATGCTTACATATTCTGAGTGCTAATATGCTATCAGTGATCATATTGCTTAAAAGTCTGTAAAGTGTTTTTCAGGCTTAAGTATTTAAAAGTAAGAGCACCAAATGAATTCAACTAGCCACTCTTACCACTTGGACTATTTATAACAATAAATTTAAGAAAAAAAGGAAAAAAGAAAGTCAAAACTTAGTGGAGGGTAAAAATACCTCAACTCCTTTCAACCCATGACTGTAAGTCAGCTATTTAGTGGGTGAAGCTGGCATTTGAGTTGTAAAGCCTCAAAATAGCTTATACTGGGAAGGTAGAAAGAATCCAAACTGGAGCATAACACGTATTTTATGTACTTAGACTGCTGAGGTAGAACAGCTGATAGTGAAGGTACTCTCCTCAGTGATGCTTTGTGTTCCTGTGCATATGGTGTGGAAAGTTACTCTGTTTCTTGAAAAAAACTTGAAGTCTTTGGGAGCTGCCGCTGTAGTGAATTGTGTATAAGTGCAAGTGCTCCCCGGAAAAAGAGGAACTGTCAGCAAACCAAAGGAAGGAAAGGTCAAGAGACCAGGGAGCGGGATAGCATGTGTAAAGCAATTACGTTTCTGTGCCTGACTACTGCTGAGTAGTAAGTAGAGAAAGATTCTGGATCCAAGCAGATTTAGTCAAGTTGGAAGTCTCTAGTTGTGAGTTTGTTGCTTTTGCTGGAACTGTTTGAGCAAGTGAGTACTGCACATATTTGTTTCTGTGAATGTTGAGATGAATATCTTAAGTAATTACAAAAGGATTAAATAAGTAAACTGCAAATGATTGTTTCAAGGAAAAGATGATTGCATTGTCAGTATAAAGTCATCTGCTTGAACTTTGTTAACTTCAAAGTAGTTCGTAGATGTTATGTTTTTACTTCCCATCAAGGTGCCATGCTACTGCATGTTGAACTGATGCCTAAGTGCAGGTCATACAGGCCTTTGGGTCAGCTCTTTATAAAATATATTTATTTCTATCTCTCCGCTCCTATTTTAAGAGTGCTAGCTTTCAAAAACATTTTTTAAAGCGTGAATGAAGTTGAGGCTCCTCCAACACAGGAGGAAAAGCTGGCCAGAAAATAGGGGTATTGTGTTTTTAAGCAGGTAATTTTCATGTATTAAACTTGTCTAGAGATTTGCAGCAACTTGGAAGTGTTACAGATATAAATAGTAGTAGTTCTTTATACACAGCTCTTGCAAGGGCATGTTCTGCGGCAAGTGGGCACTGATAAGCTTGTGCAACACTGCCTCATCCCTCGGCTCATATCCCCCACCCCTACTTTTTTTTTTTTTTTTCCCCCCAGCCTAAGGGTAAAGTGCGTTATTTAACAAGCTTTCAGAGCCCAGATTAATACTTTTCAGCTGAACCGTCAGCTCAGTGGGGTGGGAATGAGCCCTGTCCGTCGATCACCTCTTGCGGATTTCCTGCCGCACGGGGGGTTGTCCCGGGGAGCTGCCCCCTGGCAGCCACACCCCGGCGCTCCCTGCGGGGCAGCCCCTGGCCCCTCTCCCCGCCTGGGTGGCTGCTCGCAGGAGGCAGCCCGGTGCCTCAGTCGCCTCTCTGCTCCAGGCGGGCCCGGGGGAGCAGCCCTCCTGCCCCAGATTTCACGCCGTTTGGCAGGGACCGGCCGCCCCGCAGGGATGCTCGGAGCAGCTGCAGCAAGGGGAGGGTGAGCTGTTGTGCCACACCGCACCGGCGGCTTGAAACTTTAGCTCCTTCTACTGTCATTGTGTGTTTTAATAATTCTTACAATATGTTTGGTCTCTGGCTTTTGTTCGTTAGGTAATTTTGAATAGGGGACGTGGGGTGAGTATACACTGTCTACCTGGGAGAGTATTATTTAAAAGAAATAAATAATTCCTTTTGGTTTGTTTTGCTGAAAGTTGAAAAATGAACTGAAGGAACTATGTGGGTATTCTGTGCAGGAATTAAACTTCTTAGGTTATTGAAATGAAGGTGTGGCAGTAGCACGTACCTAGACTTCATTAATGGCAATGAGGTAACAATAGCAGGAATAGGCCTTTATGGTAACAGTACTTGGAACGAAACCACACAGCTGGCAGAGATTGCCACAGCTGCACCATCATTTTGTTGCATAGTCTTTAGAATTGTGTGACTATGCAAAAGCAATAGTGATCAATTGTCCCATGTAGTTTGAAAAGGTTTAAAATTATATTTATGCAAAGATTCTTAGTTTTGTAGTAGAATGGGAATAGCAAATGAAAATGTATTTGCCTCTTCTAAAGCACATCCCTGAGAATTTTGTTGGGGCCTCTACAGAGACTGCAGTAAAGTACAGAACAGTTTGTGCTGTGACTCTGTGATTTGGGTTTTTTGCAGTGTAAATACATGCGCTTGTTTGAGCTGCATTTTTTCTTGGATGCTACCTGAGATACACCGTTTTAATTTTATTATAATAAAATTATTCCAGATCTGACCTAATCATACAGTGCTGCTGATTGATGGCTAACAGAGTTTAAATACTGTCAGTGGAAGTGTGGTGAAAAGCAGCATGTCAGTTTCCTGGGTTTCCTGCTGTCACTTTATCTCCATGGCATAATCTCAAAGCCATCGGTTTTATGGTCACCTGTAAGTTTGTCAAGTGCCTTACTCTGTGTTTCCTGCTCAGGTAAGAGATGAGGCTGCCTTGTCTCTTCTGAAAACAAACACCCCTCACTCCCTGTACTTAAGCTGTGCTAAATTGAGCATGTAGGGAGAATGTAATTTTTTCCTGCTGCTGCTGTTTAGTCTGCTGCAAATTTTCTTGTGTGTGTGTGTGTAGCCACTCTCTTTTCAGACACGTGAGCACAAAAAGATGCTGGCGTTTTTAGAAGCTTATTTGTAGCAGATGCAACAGGATGAACGTTGGTAGTAGTAATTATTTTACAGACTAAGCAATGCTTCTGCAAACATAGATAGTAAACTTTGGTCTAGCCTTCTGTGTGAATAAAGTACAGTACTAAGCTGAAAGAGCTCACTGCACTTTCTAGTTCTTCGAGTGCATTCCTGAGTGTCTAGTGTAAGCATGCTGGTGTGCCTGGGAGGGACTTCAGCTGTTTGTCAGCAGCAATCCTATGCATTTATGAAGGTTATAAAAAACCTGTGGAGGTCATTTTAACTGCAGTGTTTAGAGGCATACAGAAGCATCTAGTCAAAAGTATTATTTTTGTGCTTACTTAGGTTGTATATATTCAAAGTCTTGCCTGTTTTTCAAGGGTGTGTATCCACTTATTTTAGTAAAAATAAACCAGGACTTAGGCTTCAGACTGTTGTAGCTGAGGGTGACAGTAATAATATTCTTCCATTGATACCCTGGATCCAAGATAGTCTGTCGAGAACCTTGTATTCAGCTGCTGCTTTTTTGAATGTGGTCAATGATTCATAAAAAAAAATCCTTGGAAAAAAGCGAATCCAACTAAAGTCACACTGGTTTCCTATCAAATGTAATATCCTGTTTAATGTAAAAAAAATAAGTTACAGCTGTTTGTAGAATGAGTTATATGAAAGGGCCTGCAACTTTCAAGGGACCATCTTGCTTGGAATTTCTAAGACTAAGTTCTTAGGAGTTTTGTTTGGTAAAGTACTGAATTTTACCTTGTGAGTAGGATCGATATGATTGTTTTCGTTATGTATGATAAATGTTCATTGCTGTTTAAATTTCACCTTGGTTCTATTCAGGGTGATAACGTCATACCAAATTCCCCTTCGTGTGTGTGTATCTACTTCAAAGACACTAATGGCTGCATAAATTGGGCCAGAATTTTAATTTAAAACATTGATAACTTCTGGGAGCATGGACAATTGTTTGTTGAATTTGTCAACTTGTTTGTCTTGTTTTGTATTTGTCTGTCTCCAGAAGTTCTTTTGGTAACAATATTTGTGTTGCTCTCCCTCTTTGATGCATTTCAGACTTTAGTTAGGAAATAGCTATGCTGTAAATCATTTATTCTTCTATTCTTCCATTGTAATCATCATAAATAAATCCCTTTAGCTCTTTAGTAGTTTGTTGGGTTTTTTCTTTTGACATTTCCTGATTTGTCCAAGATAGCTATAGCTCCGTATCAGTATTTAGAGACTCCAGTTGCCTGTGGAAGGAATAGATGATAGATAGTAAGAAGCTCCTTTTTAGCAAAGTAACCAAGAAAAATGGTGTTCTTTGGGGGGACGAAAAAACATGGGGGGAAACTTCTGATAAGGAGAAGGGAAAAAATAATAGCAGTTGGTGTATTTTGACTGTATGGTAGTCTTTACTGAGTGTAATCATTCTTCATATTGTTACTAAGGCTATACATCATCTGCAGCTAACTTTTGTGATCTTGATTATGGTTAACTTCAATGAAAAATGATTGCTTGGGGAGGTTAATGAGATTAGTTACTTGACACTGCTGTCCCCCTAAACCCTGTATTACTTCATACTGTTCACATAATGACTTCACCCACTCAGTAACAGTTTTCTGATAGCTTGACTTTGAGAGTGCAGCTTAAAAACTGTTGGAAGGCATTTGATATCTTTTTCCTTACTGAACTGAGCAGAACTTTTTATACTGGACAAGGGAAAAATCTGGCAAAGAATTGGACAGTTCTTGGAAGAAGATTCCAGAAGGCTGCTGGGGAGCAAATGACACATGTATTTCTGTCTGGTGTCAAGTGTGATATCACCTGTGTTATTTCTTCTACCATCTTGTGGCAGCACTGAGAAATAAGTAATTTCAGGAATCATTAAGAACAAATCCTTTACACCATTATATGGTTCAATTCTTTGACTTTCCTTACTCAATAGTTGTGTTCTGTTGAAAAAGAGGGAAGAGAGGAATTAAGCAGAAGGGATAGCTTATGGGAACAGATGCAACAATTGGCTATTTCCTAGTATTTTTCTCCAAAGATGACCCAGAGTAACTCCCTCAACACCCCACAAGCATGTGTGGAAACTTCTAATATTTCTAAAGATTTTTAGAAACACTAGATATCCTGCTTTCCTGCTGTATTAAGCATTGTTGTGGCTTCACCCTGAATTCTGTGTGCAGTTCTGAGCCCCAGAATTCAAGAAGGATGTGAAGGTCCTTGGATGCAGCCAGAGGAGGGCAACAAAGTTGGTGATGAGCTGAAAGGAATGTCCAGTGAAGAGCAGCTGAGGACTGTCCATCTAGCTTGGAGAGAAGGAGTCTGAGAGAAGGAGTCTCACTGCTCTCTCAGCTTTCTGGGGAGATGAAGTTGAGAGAGAAGTGCTGATCCCTTCTCCCTCAGGTGCAGTGGTTGGATGCATTGGAGTGGTTAAAACTGTGCCAGTGGAAGTTTAGACTAGACATTAGGAAGCATTTCTTTACTGAGAGGATGATCAAACACTGGAATAATTTTCTTAGAGAGGTGGTTGATGCCCTGAGCCGGTCAGTGTTTGGAGGCATTTGGACAATGCCTGTAATGACATTCTCTAGCTTTTGGTCAGTCCTGAAGTGGTCAGGCAGCTGCACTAGAATATTGGGGTAGGTGTCTTCCAGCTGAAATATTCTATTTGAGATTGTTTAAAAGAAGCAAAACTACTGTTGTTGTCCTTCAGCTTACTTCAACTGCCACATTCAGCTGGCCAAATGTGTTTGTGGTGAACTGCTCCAGCTGCCCAGAATGTATGTGTGGCATCAGTTACAATATTTAGAGCCGAGAGAAAAACTGGCCAAATGAAGCCGTACACCTTATCTTGCTCTTGACTTACTCATGTTTGCGTAGACAATGAAATGTTTGGAGGCCTAGTTAGTTTGTTTCATGAGTGTATTTGTTTCAGAGACGGAGAGAGAAAGTTACAGCTGGTGGGTAAACACTCTAGTTTGCTTGGGGAAAAGTCTCATTGGTTTTCTTTGTTTCCTAAGGGAGGAAAAAAAAAAAAAGAAAAGCTTTTTTTGCCTCAAGTGTTGGAAACAATTTTGAGAGGGTTTTGTGTGGGGGGTTTTTTTTTTTTTTTGGTTGTTTGTTTGTTTTGGAGTTGTTTGTTTGTTAAATTTTGTAAATAATCTATTTTTTTTTTTTTTAAATATTGCCTTTGGAGCCCTGTGAATTTACCAGTCCTGACCTGTCATTCTTCTTGACTAACAACTGCGAGGTGTTGCACACGATGTGACAGCTTTGTGACTGCAGTGAGTTGGAGACTATGGGGATACCGTAATAGTAGGTTTCACTGGAAGTCGAAGACAGTACTTGTATTTTGTACCCCTAGAAGGATAATTCTTTGTGGTGTGCTGCTGAGGAAGAATCTGCTTAATTGCACACTCACAGATCCTTAGAATACACCACTCCTATTTCTTCTTAGAAATAAGGAACTTCAGTCATTCCAGTTCTACTTATTTGTAAAGACCCATAGATACACTTGATAGAAACATAATTTGCTTGTAAAAGTAATATTATCAAGAGTCTTGATGGAGATAATAGTATAATTTTTATAGAATTGCTACTTAAGGTTGGATTAGCAGTGCAATTAACTGTGAAAGGAAAATACAAAATAAACTTGTGAGATGATGCCTTATTGACGTTGGAACCTTTCTTAGGGACAGATGTTTCCAAATAAAAACAGAGCCTATGACTTCCTCTTCACCACACCCGCTCTCCAGCGCATCTTGCATAATGGGCAGAGTGCTGCTGCAGTACAAATGCAATTTACTTTGTTTCATTTGACTTATAAATGTCAAAATATTAATGTTACGCATTTCGTATCTCTTTGCTCCAAGGATATTTTTTAGTTTTACTTCTTTAATTCATTAGTACTGAAATATTCTGTGATTTGGAGGAAATGAGATGATCTTGTTAATAAGCAGACTTGCACAGTTGATTCAGTAAATACGGAGAATTTTTTTTTCCAGGAAGGACAATTACTTTGACTTTCCAGCTGAATGTTTTTCTGGCTGGTTAGAGAAGGGCAAAATGTTGGTTCATTTAAAAATACCAAGAATCTTCTTGTGCCACCCACGGGGCACAGCTTTCAGGAGAATATAATTACCTGCTAAAAGTCCCACTGATGTGAGGCCCAATACAGTGGGTATTAGCATGTCTCCTTTGTAAAGTTTCGTTTCGTCTAAACTGCCAGATCACAGAAGCAAGAGGTTCAAAATTAAATTCTCCAAGGGTTTTCTTGCTTGCTGGGGTGTCACTGATGCTGTTTGTGCCTTTTGCCTTGTGTTCCCAGGCGCACCCTGAGGTATGAGAACTTTTCTGAACACATGGTTTGGAGTGGTCTGGGCTGCTTTTGTGGCTCAGCAGAGCCCAGCAGGTGGGCAGCTCCTGCCTACCTCAGTGCAATTTGTTTCAGCTGCCAAGAATGCCATGTTAATAGTACTGGACACGTGAGAATGTCCCCTCTTGGGAGGGGTTCAATGTTTGTGTGCTGAGGGAGGTAGTTTAAATTAACAGCTGGACTCAGACTGCGATCAGACCACCACCTCAGAGTGGCAAATTGGTTGATAAAGGGCTGCCTACAGTTACAGGTTCTCTCCAAGACAGTGGTGCTCAAGTCAGATGAAAGGCAGCTTGTGCAACTAAAAGTTGTAAAGTATTCTGTGATAGAATGCTTTTGTTTTTCTTATCCAAGAAAAGCTGCTGATTTCTCTCTGATTATTGGTTATGGAAATTATGCAGATCTTTAAGATTAATGATTTTTTTTTTTCTCCATGTGGCTGAGCCAGCAGGTGATTAAATCACTAAAAACAAATAAGGGAGTAAAAATCTGTAGAGGAGCTCTGAAGTCCTTTCCTTTTTGAAATGTCTGTGGATGGGCTGTAAAGCAGTAAAAGCACAATGAGCCATGAATTTGGAACAGGAAGTAGGGGAAGGAGCAGAGAAGAATTTTCAGAGGGCAGGGCCATGCTTCAAAGGAAGGAAGAATTAGGCTGTTCTGTTGCATCAGGTAGATCTAAAGATTTAGGCAAACTCTAGATTGAACAGTCACTACTAATCTGGATTAACAGCATAAAAAGGCTCTTTGTAGTAATGAAACTCTTTGAATATCTTAGCTAGCAGTTTCAGAAAATTAATGAAATTTTCAAATCCTCATCTCCTATGACAGATGGATGATCTCGATTTTCACTTTGAGCCTGTAAATTGCTGCTTTACTCCATGATTAGTTGGTTTATGCTATATACATGAAGTATGGAAGTCACGTAAGAGTAGAATATCTGTAGCTGGTCAAACAAAATGGTGGATTAGCTCTATGTGCCTCTCTCAACAATCTTGTTGGAGAGCCCATGCTGCATAGCCACTGAAATTGCACCCTTTGCCCCACTGATGTGGCAGAGGATGTCTGAGGAGTGGTGTTGGAAACTTCACACACAGTACATGATGAGAAATGGTCTGTCACAACTGCCCCCTGACACAACCTTCTCCCCAGTTCCTTCCCAGGTGAAGGCTTCCCTTTAGTCACAGCCATGTCTATTCCTGCAAGAAGACAGTACCCCATGAGTCCTGCTCCCCAGAGTTTCTTTTTTCATGCTCAATCATGTGAGCTGTCCTGATTGATTCACCTGTAGGGAGCTTGTTGCACAACATGTAGCTGATTTGTCCTCAAACCACCTCATGGAAATGGCTTGGGAGTTTTCTATTCCATTTTGCTCCTTCACCTTTGCATCCCGCAGACCACATTCAGGAAAAATATCTGGTGTGTCAGCATGTACCTGCTGCTCACTCCTTGGCCAGCTGGGGACTTCAGTTAGAAAACTCAGCAGCAGGTATTTGCAGGATCCCCGGACTCATCAGGTTTGTGAGAGGGCAACCGTGGCAACATGCACCTGGCTAAAGGCACTCTTCTATTCTTCCAGTACCTCTTAGTTTTTTTGGCTGGCCTTCTTTTCTTTTTATATATGCCCTTACCATCCAAGGCCTTGCCAAATTACAGGATCTACTTGACAACCTCCTTCTGAGCAAAGAAATGGAAAGTGTCACTGCATGCTGACAGGCTGTTGGCAGCAGCTTGTGAACTTCCTTGCCTTAAATGATGGTGTGTGTGTTTGTGTTATTTCGTTTTCTTTAATAACTTTCAGTTGACTTTTCTCCAGGTAGCCCTTGAGCCCACAGAAGCTTTTTACATCAGTGCTTTTCTATATCAACAAGTATGCCTTTATGTGGATGTTAAATTTACTATACATAATAGTAAATTTAAAAACAACCAACCAAAGGCTCAAGATAAGCAAAAGGATTGGTTCTGACACCTGCTGATTAAATATGAAACTTCCAGAGTCCCTTCTCTGGACAAGGCAGTGAGCAATTCTGTCCATGCCATGTGTGGTTTTACTGAGCTCTGCTCTCTGCTGTTCTTTTTCAGGCTAAAGATCTTTCACTTATGTAACCTGTTTTTTGAAATAAAACTGTTCTTTACCTTTGATCACCTGAATTCATAACTTGTTAATGCTCTTTAAGACAGAACAAGGAGAGGGGAGAGCCAGGAGTGCACACAAGATTCCATATGTGGGACACAACAGATGTGTGTAGCGACACAATGATGTTTTGTTCTCTTTCCTAATAGTTCTACTTGTGTATTTGTTTTAAAAGTGTGTCTTGATGTGCTAGTATTTTGTAACATGTCAGACATGAGTATGATTAAAATGCCTCCTTCAAAGAACTACCCATATTTTTACTGAAGAACAGGATGGGGGAAGGCATTTCATAGTTATTACTACTTCCTCAAAATTCACATAAAAGCTGTTCTTAGGGGCCTGTTTCAAGATGATATATGATTATTTAAACTTTTGTGTTCATTATGCTTTTAATGTATTTTTCTGCCTGCCACATGTGCACAGTGAGAGATTTAATGGAACTAGCTATCTTTTGAGTTATAAACCATGAGCTGTATATTTAATGTCCTTAATGATTTTTCTTTAAAATTGAGATGTAGTCTCAGTGTGATTTCTGAAATGTGTCAGCAGTCTTGCAAAAGCTGTTTATGCCTGCTAACAATAAGATATTACTGTCAGGCAAGATTTGTGAGGACTTGGTTATGTGCACTAATTAGCCGCATATGACCAAGCACATTTTAAAACCTGCCCATGCTTGCAGATTTTTAGGTAAATGTCAAGCCTAGCCTTAAGCATAAGAATATAGGAAATACCCCACTGGGGCAAACTAATGGTTTGCCTGGGCAAGTGGCCTTTGTCATGTCAGCAGCATGTGCTGTTCTGTTTAAGGAGAATATTTGGACTTAATCAGTTTCTGCAGTTCCCTCCCCTCCTACTCACCTAGCATCCACAGTTGTTGGATTGAGGATATTAGAAGACACTCCTCTGCCTCTTGAGTATCTCTTTAAGGATGTCTTGTCTAAGGGTGTGGTCTGTTTTCATACTGAAGATGCTATGTGCAGTTAGTAGCTTCTTAGGTACATGGGACCAGGATGGTGCTGGTTTTGGGGCAGTGGAGTTTCTTTGATTTTATTGACTTGCAATGTGTGTAGATTGATTCTCCAGTTAATATTGATTAATATTATTAACATTTATAATTCGAACCTTGACTGTTACATGGACACAAAAGCTATTTTCAGCACTTGAGAGAAAAAAAAAAAAAAGACATTTAATTTGAGGATCTGGGATATAGCTCCTTAAATTTTTGAAGACCAAACTAAAGAATAAACATAAATGTGTCATTTAATTATTCATTCTGTATTTCAATCAAATACAAATTTCATTAGTTCTTATATTTTGGCCAGTCAATGTGACTGAGTGCATTGTCAGATTTCTCTCACCCTCTTGGTTTAGAGACTGATTTTATTTTCATCTTTAAACCTTTATTACATGTGTGGTGTCTCTTTAGTTGCTGTTTGCCTGTGGCTTTGCCAGCTTGGGGAAGTATTTTCCCCCCAGGTCAGAATTAAAATCTATAGCTCTTTTGAGGTGTTTATGGTGCCTGAAATCCTTAATATGGATCTATTTGTAGGAAATTCTATCTTCCAAATGCCCTTTGATGAACAGTAGTGCAGTGCTGAGTACAGGGGTAATCCAGGACATCCTTTCTTTCTCTTGATAGCCTACTCCATAGAAAAGTACAGGAACAGTTGCAAGGATTTTTAGAGGAAGGTGGTGGAGTTGGGTCACAAATTTCCCTTAATTCCCTATTCTCATCTTCTAGGAGGGGGAAGAAGATAAGGGATTTAAGAGAAGCCCTTCAGATAAAGATTATATAATGTGAGCTTTAGCAGACATTGAGTGTTACCCCCTTAGAAACATCTGTAGTCTTCTGAAGAAGACTAAGTCATCCAGGGTTAGGTTTTTGTGGGGGTTTTTTTGTTTGTTTGGGGTTTTTTGTTTGTTTGTGTTTTTGTTTGTTTGTTTGTTTTAATCCTTGCATTGGTGGTTCCTTCTGCTTTGTGGTATTGGGACCTTTTTTTCTTCCACCTCACTAGAAAAGTACCATGTTCTGCTGTATTTGTGGAATTTATGCATCTTGCCAAAGGTCTCATTGAGGCATATTTGTTTAAATCCTTTTTGTTATAAGAGATATTATCTAACAAGAGATATATTGAATAAAATTGAAGTTCTTCTGGATAATGAAAACATTTTTAAATTCTAAATATTTTTTTCATATTTGTGCCAACCTATTGATTTCTGTTATTGTTACACATATTTTATTACAATTTTGAGAACAATACAATTGTATTTAGCTTTGACTTTGTTCTTTCCTTCCTCAAAGACCTTGGTATGTGCATTATCATAAAGCCCCTAACTTAGACTGTCTAATATGTATTCTTGTAAAGACTTGAATTTTTGTCATCACTGGATACATTTTTTTTTACCTTCAAACTGCCTAATGAGGAAGCTATTAAAAAGCTTATTCAGAGCTAGAGTGGGCTGTGTTCATTAGCTAATTAGTTTAATCAGAATGGGAACTTCCTTTTCACTTCGAGATAGTTCAGTATGGAAGAATTAAAAGTAAATGCAAAATCTTACTAAGATGTGAAATTAATTGCCTGTCTTACAAAACTTGTGCTGATACCTCAGTACCAATCTTAAAAGAAAAATAGAATTAATAAATGAAAGAAAAACTGAATTAATGGTTTTGGTAATCATTAAAGTAACTGAATTTCATGCAGAACTACTCTAATCCACTGCTTACCAATTTTCCCGTCTGCTTTCATAAAATCAGAATTAGTTTGCAACTAGCATCCTGATACTCTGATATGTAAGTGCTTTAGCTGGGCTGCAGCAATGGCTTCAAAGTCTTGTAGGCGATTGAAAGAAAACAAAGAAGAAAACTCCACAACCTCTCAGACTCTAGTCAGTGAAGTTCGCAACAGGTTGAGAAGTTTCTACCACCCTCTTTAAGGTCTCTATATTTCATGCCAACTCTGACAGAGCTCTACCTTGGAAGGACAAATTGTTTTATTTAATTATTGTCTCTTACTGAGTTTGCAGTGTTTTTACTCGAGTTATCTAAAATACATTAATTTTCTACTAAAATTATGCTCTCTAAGCAAAACTGATAGAAAGGTGTAATTGGTCAAACCTGTCTGGGTCCAGCCCTAGTAGCTGAAGAAGGTAGTCTGTGAGTAACAAGTAACTGTGTTGCACATGAGTTATGGTAAATAAGACTGTACTTAATTTGAAAGCAAATGTGCTCCAGCCAGAAGCCTGTCCCTGTTCTCCTAGTTCTTTCTCCTCCCTCTACTTGTGTTGGAAAGTCTGTAGTAGGAAGTACTCCTTTTGGTAGCAGCATAGATTTATGCTGAATTTGCAATAGCTATGGAACAGTTTACTTATGAGTACTTCAGGTAAATAACTTCTAATGGCCGATCTTGTTTTACGGTGCAGGCAAATTAAGTAAGAGTAGTCGTGTACCTGGATGCAGTGCTTCGCAAACACATCCTCATGAGCTATGACTACCAGTGTGAACAGATTATGATAATAAAATTATCATTTTCATTTAATCTTTGTTGCTAATAAGGTTCTTATTATCCAAACTAATTTTGCTGGTTTAGGGTTTTTGTTTTTCTCCTTACATACATATAAGACTCAGCAGTATTGAAGTGGAGGGCTGCTAATACTGGACTGATTGATAATTTAACTAGTCAGCTATGATTCCTGCAGAACATAGCTCAGGAACAACTATGAAGCTCCAACTCAGGTTTCCTTGTGATTAGATGGTACTGTGGTTGTGTTCTGTGTAGTGAGAAAGCGATCTGGTTAATGATGAAATTGTAAGCAGATTAATTTTTGCAACACATTCCATGTAGTTCATGAGCAGCTAAACTCACACTGACAATTTGCAAGACTGTCTAATGGTGGGTTATTTATGTTGAGTGAAGGTAGTCGTCCAAAATTATTTCTGTAGAAATAACTAAACTACCAGAAGGACATATAAATATTATTTGTCTTCTACTTTGTACTTGGACATTCAGTGACACAAGTTTGGTGTCTGGGAATCTTTCTCTTGCTATTATATGAAGATTTATTATGAATGTCTTGCTGTCACTCTATATAAATAATATGTTAGACTAGAGCCAAGATAAATCTGGTAGTGCTGACAGGCATTGCAATCAAAAATGTATGAGGTATATGAATATATATGCTATAGCTTGCTATTTCAGTAAAAATGAAACATTCAGAACTTGGACAATGCCAGCGTTAAAAACTTACTTTTTTTCTGATGTACTTCTGATACTCATTGGAGTTGTCTGGTGTTTAGGGACTTTGAAAAGATAAACATAAATGCCTGAAGGTGTACTGTCCAAGTCTAGAGGACAGCCTACAGTCCTCTACACAATTAAATATGGATATGAGGAACTAGGAAGCAACACCAGCCTAAGTGCTTCCACTTAGCTCCCCTACTTCAATTACATGCTGAACCTTATTTGAGGACTCTGAATTGATACATAAACTCATCCAGCTGAAGAGATAGAAGCCTGTGTTGTCTTAAGACGTTTGGGTGTTTTTCACTCATGCGAGGCTGCTTTGTGTAAATAGTAAAATAGCTGAGGGGGCAGCAGGCTTCTGTCCTTTAGGCTTCTTTCACCTGTGTTCTTCAGCAGTTCCTGTGTTTTAAATCTATCTCTAGTTTCTCACTGTGTTTTCTCTACACCTTGCTTCTCTTCTTCATCAAACTGTGAAATAATCTGCTCTCTCCCTTCTCCTCTTTGTACTCATTATCATAATTTTTAATTGCCCTTTCTCATGTGAATAAATAGCAATGAGGTTACACCAGACTGTCACAGCTCTGTGATTCCTTTTCCACTTTTTCTCTGCATAGCAAATTAGTGCCAACCCATGTCCCTCAATGGAGTGTGTCTGTCCCCCATCTTCCTCACTAGCTTCAGATCACAGCTTTCTTTTCCTGTTTCTCCCACTCTCTTCTCTGAGATCCAGGTTTCAGCTGTAGACTCTAGCTCTCTCCCTGTGTCTTTTATTTTTTCTCATTTTATTCTCAGGAAAGACTGAGCCTTTTCTGCTTTGTGTTTCTTTACACTGAAGCTCATTTTTCTCATTGCTGTCACTTCATGTTCTGCTGCAGACCAAAGCCATACCTACACGGCAGGACTTGTTCAGCAGCTGCTGGGAATATACACTAGTTGTTCCTTGAACCTGTTTGTTGTTTTAGCAGCACAATCTGCCAAAGTCTACTGGAAATTCATAAGCTGTGATGCTGATTTGTTGGCTAAATTTTGCTGGAGATTTTAAAAGTATGCCCCTGAGCCACCCTCTATTTTTTCTTTCTCTTCTCATCTCTCCATATCATACTTCCCTGTCAGTTTGAAGGGCTGCAAATCTTCAGTGGGGAGGCTGCACTATATTAATGTGGACAAGAAGCAGACATTAGGACAGTTCCTCAGTGGGAAACCAAGCTCCAGGTTAAAGTCTGTCAAAACCTTTGAATAAACAGGTGGAAACAAGTGGAAAAACTGGAGAAGTTCCAGACGAAGTTAACAGCCAGAACCTGCATAGTTTGCTGATACCCCAAATGGGTATTGCCCACTTGCTTGTTTGTCACCTGCGCTGTCCCTTCCTGAGTGCCACTGGAAGTATGTGGGGAACTGAGTTGGGAACACGATCCGAGTGACAGCTTGCCTGGGGGTAAGGTGTGGGGGTTAAGGAGNTTCAAGCAGCTGGGTCACACTGTCTGGTCTTGTGGTGTAGCTACAGGACAGACAGGCAGCTATGAGGAATACATGACATGGCCTCGCTAACCACAGTTTCAAGGTATATTCACAATTTTCAGTTTTCAAAAGTTCCATCATTTAAATGGACAGGCTGATTGAGGAGTTAAATAAGTGTGCACTTGCTCGTTTATCCTGTGTAAATAGAGCAATTCTTTTCAGTTGCATTTCGTGTTTTCCATAGTCTCTTTGGTGAAATTGCTGACGGATTTTTCTGAAGCGTGTGGAACTTTTGTCCTCAGGTCAAGCCCAGGTTTCTGCAATATTGGACATTTGCTTGGATATACCCATTGGTTGGTGGTGAGTTATATGTAGGAAGTAGCTGAAGGAGAATGTGAAAGGGATAAAGAAAGGGAGCAATGAAGAGATGGGAACTGCTATCCAATTTATTCCTACTGCTCCAGTTACATGTATGAAGAAACTAAGGTTGGTAGGAACACTATATAACATACTCTTATGCTGAGAGAGTCTAAAGCATGTTTGAATTTTTTTGAAAAATAAAACTGTGTTTAGGTCAATGCATCTGATTCGTAGCACCAGCTGTTGTCTTGATTCCCACTCAGCGCTAATACGGTGGAATTAAAGGAGAGGTAATTTTAGTATGGAATTTCCTGAGATCATATAGTTTTATTTTAAAGTATTGTTCTGTATCCGGATGCTGTTGCTTAGTTTAGCTCTAACTATAGCATATAATCATACTGTTCCCACCCTTTTATGTATAGACTCACAAACACACACATGCACATTCACAATATGTGTCTATATCTATATATACGCATAGATTCTTTAAATAACTTGAAAATAAGAATACATATTTAAATGTGTTTTGAAAACTGTCAGCTAACAATTCTGCTATAGCTGAATTAAAATTACTCTATTTTTTTTCCCCATGAATGAACCTCTTCTAATTTTATGGGTTTTTTTCCAATAGGTCAGTTGCAATTTAGAAAATACAGAATCCAAAAATAAATTTTAAATTAAAATAGTCTGAAAAAGATATTTACTTCCAAATTTTAGATTTTTTAACTGCCTATTTTTACACAATGCCTGAAACTTTTATGACTGACTGTCATAGTTTAACCTCAGCTAGCAACTAAGTACCACACAGCTACTCACTCCCCACTGCCCCCAGCTCCTCTTGGGATGGGGAGGAGAATCTGGAAAACCAAAGGTTAAACTAATGGGTTGAGATAAGAACAGTTTAATAATTGAACTGTTGAATTAAATAACAACAGTAATTCTAATGGAAAGGAGAAAGAAGACTAAAACCAAAGAGAGACAAGTGATGCACAACACAATCTACTCCCGCCTGATGCCCAGCCCATCCTCCCGCAGTGATTGGCTCCTCCCAGTTTCTATACTGTTTGTGATGTTTTCTGGTATGGAATCTCTCTTTGGCCACTTCGGGTCAGCTGTTGTGGCTGTTCTCCCTCCCAGCCTCTTGTGCACCTGTTCGCTGGCAGAGTAAGGGGAGCTGGGAAGTCCTTGACTTAGGCTAAACACTGCCCAGTAACACAGTGTGTTTTCCATGTCAATCTCATACCAAATCCAAAACACAACCCTGTACCAGCTGCTAAGAAGAAATGAACTCTTTCCCAAATGAAAGTAGGATGCTGACTCTTTTAAATGATATGGAGAGGCTCAAATTGCAGATCCATAAGTTGTTTTTCAGGAGTTCGTGCTGATACTTCTTGCAGTTGTGGTATGTCTTAGGTGTATGTTAAGACTCCAGGATATTTATTTCTTATAATTTTTAATACTTTTTTGACATAAGATTTGAAGTCTGTATACTCATTGACAGTTGGAATCTCAGGGTAGTAGAATGTGGCAAATCTGTATTATTATCAGGAGAACTGTTAGTATTTAGAATGAAACATCTTTTCAAGCCAAAATCATGTCTTCATTTAGAAAAGGTTTTGTAATTCTTAGCTGCCTGACTCACCATACCATCAAATCACAGTGTGCATGCTGTCTAATTTGAGTGAAGTGAAGGCTGACTGTTTTGACTTAAAGTATTGTATTGTTTTCTTTATCACTTCACAGTATAAAAGATGATCAAGGTGCAAAACTGATTTACTAATCTTCTTTTTATTAATGAGATACTTTTAAGTAGTTTTCCAGGTCTTTATTCCCTGATCTCTAAGGAGGGAAGTACATGCATGACTACAATTTGTTTCATATCTAAATGTGACTGTCCACAGTGCATGGTTAGATAAACTCAGAAACCCTTGTGGCAGTGCTAACGAGGTGCTTGCCTGTGTTCTCAGATGCCAAAGGTGGGGTCTGTTTCACTCCTTCTCCTACCTTCTTGCTTCATCTTCATCCTTTTTTAATAGTTTTATTCTGACTAGGGAAGTGAGACCTGAGTCACCTCTCTCACACATTTCATCTGAGTCAGAGCTGTTTCATAGTTACCTCATTTTTTGTCATATTTGCCCCAAACTATGAAGTGTAATATAATGCATCTCTATGCCTCTCTCTGCTTTAAATAGAAAAAAGTTGCTTTCAGTAGACTTTGATTACAATAAAATGCAGGTGACTAGTAGGTAAAGTGCAGTTCTTGCCTCAGCACTGCAAGTGATAGTTTCATAGAAAATATGACTAATGAGGAACACTGAATGCAGTTCCTGGTATTTCCCATTCATCTTTTTATGGCAAAAGGTTGTTTATTTCATCAGAAAGGAAAGCAAAAATGAATCAATTAAAACCCTTACCTCAGATCCAGTGGAGTACCTTGATTTTTTTCAACTTGGTAATCCTGCCCCTGTCTGTCCCATAGTTATGATTGCTAATGTGCATTGACAGAAACAAAGCATTGGAGAAAATGTATTCTCGAATGACTGGAAATGGTAATTTGAAGAATGGTTCAATGTCCTACCATGCTAGTTTAAATGTCCCTACTAATAAATTGCAACTGTTTTATATGGTCTGTAAAAAAGCAACCTATAAAGATAGGGAGAGCAATAAACAAACATACGTTACTGCTGCCGAAGTGCTTCCTATGTCATTGTTACCTGCTGCGTCATATAGAAAACTGCTGCAGTAAAGTACCAGCACTCCCAAATGTGAAAAATTGTGACAGCAGTGCAAAATAAGGAAACTTAAAACTCCTGATAGTTGAAATAAAACTGTGATTTGCCTTCTAGTATTTAGGATTGAATGTATTTGTTGCATAGAAGACTTAACGGGAAATAGTACTGGAAGGTTGATTTAAAAGCCATAGTTAAGTACATTTCTACATTTCAGTGTTCAGAGACAGGATCAGAAGAATCTCATGTGTATAAAAGGGAACAACAATGGATTGTAGCCTTCTTCCCTCCTCTGCATGTGGCACTTAGGCAGGTACCGAGCTACTGTCTCCAATTTCAATGTCTACAGATGAACTTATATTGGAAAAATGGGTTGGGGGAAAGAGATGCATAATAATAGAGAGGGAAATAACTTCTAGTAAGACCTTAAAGAGTTTCAAATCACAAGATGACTGGGTAAACCATGTAGAAGTCCCTGAAAAAGGGAACATGTAACATGGCAGAAGGCATAAAACTGAAGCCAAAGACATTGGTCTGGGATTTTGTCGTTCTGAATTGTAAGAGTGAATAATCTTCGGAAAAAAAACTGTCAAGGGAAACGGTGACTTTAACATCTATTCTGGCCCTTGAGTTTAGATGCTCTAAGGTAGGAGCCTTTATGTTTCAAGACATTTGATTCAGTGCTGATATAACATAGATGAAAATAGCCATTGCAAGCAAGAGGTTGGAGTAGAATTCATTTGGTGTTTTTGGCTCTCTAAGCAGAAGACCTTTGTACCAACATTTATAGCATGGCATGCCAAAATCCTCTCTGATGTGATGACAAGTACAAAAAAAAGCCTTGGAAATACCATGATGAAGTCTGTCTGGGTTAGTATTTCATCTGCTTGTGATGGTAATACTGAAAGATGGAGTCTAAAGTGAAGATCAATTTTTTCCTGTTTTATCCTTTGGCTTCCATCAGGCAGCAGCCAAGGCCTGAGCCAGGGTAGCTAGCCTACCAAGTTTGTTACCCAGTTATATATACACCCCCCCAAGTTTGTTGAGTTCCTGTGTTGTGGCTGCTGGTAGCTGTTGCCTCCACAGCAATGAGTTTGTTGCATCATATAATTGAGTCTTGGAAGGGAGGTGGAAGTCTCTCCATGCCCTTTACTCTTATTTGGTTGCTTTTCTATATTTCAAACTGTTCTGGTTTTGTAATAAGTAGTGTATAACTATTTTTGTACTGCTATTTGTGATATTATTTTTACTTTGCAGCTCTCATACAGGAACACTGGAGTTGTGGCTTGTTGTCTTTTACTGTTTGCTTGTCAGATCTTCTTCATGTTTTGAAGTAGGGTGATCTGATTAGTGCAATTTGTGAAGAGAAAGTGGGCAATTAATGATGTATGATCATACGAGTCAAAAATGTGGTTATTTCTTGTTGAGACAGCTGGTAATAGCATTCAGTATTATTCAAGTGATGCATCACTTCAGCCCTGTTATGTTAATCAGTGAGTAACACCAGTGTCTTCATTGTAATGATTATATATCTCATCACATGATTGGAGGTTGTGTGCTGCCTCTTACGTGTCCTTCTTGTTCTTTGCTGTCCTCTTACAAGCACACATGCTGCTTTTATGTGAGTTTAAATTCATCCATCGTAGATCACTAAACCACAGCAGGTATCATCATGGCTTGCCTGTTTCTAGTTAAGCGAAGAGAGAAGAGCTGTGATCTTTCCATAAATGTTATGACAGGGAGCAAGCTGTGTGAGTAATTCATGCAGCCCCAGCTTGCCCTTATTTACATCTTGAAGTATCTGAAAAAGAGCACTGGATGGAGGAAGCTGTAGCTACGTGCAGAAGGAATTATTCTAGTGAGCCAAATCCAGTCAGTAATTTTGGGCATCTCCGTCCAAATGACCTTTCTGGCATTGGAAGAAATATATAATTTTTTAGGGGTTTTTTTCGTTGCTGGGTTTTGTATAGAAACATATGTGGAAGTTTGAATTGTGCCTCCAAAAGTTTAAATAAAACAGTAAAAGTTCTGTTTGAAGATGGAAGTAAACCTTGGCAAGATTGCTCACAGAAAAAGAAAAGCTTTCAAGCAGTGTATTTAGGGAACAAAGATAACATATTTTATAATTAAATATGAATGCACTTTTCCTCAGCTGAGCGCACTAAACCTGAAATACACTTTCCGTATCAAAAATATGTGGCTGTTCTGATCTGTTAAGGAATATAAAAGTCATAAACTGAAGAAGTTAATTCTATGAGTCTAAGAGCTATTTTGGCTTATGGTCTCTTATTTACACAGTTTCATATCCCAAATAAGTGTATTATTAGGTCAATAGTTACTCTAGGCGTGTACTTATGTGGAAACAGAATGCAATCCATGTTTTTGTCCCAGTCTGCTGACTTAATTCAGATCCACACGTAGAAAGAGGCAAAATATGGAGCCAAGATCGCCAGTACAAATCTCAAGTTTTTACTCTTGGTTATACTTTTGGGTAAAAGATCGAAGGTCTGATCTTTGTGGCAACAAAGTGAGGAAAAGGGGCAACAAGCTGCTAGGGGCCAGATCCTGTGATCCAGCGTGACCGTATCCACGGCTGGCCTCTTGGCACCAAGATGCTGGGTAGCTGCCCAGTGTGAAGCAAGGCACCCTGATGATTGGGTAGCTCCTCTGAGTGATTTTAAACTTCTGATAGAAACTTTACTGGGATAACAGATCCCCATTTCCAAGGAAAGTATTCATGATACCAGACCATACATAAAGAGTGGGCACTGACCCCCTCTGCTACGTGTGATTTTTAGATGGAAGCACCTGTTGCACTTTGCACAAAACTCAACCTTTCAGAGCGTATCAAAGTGATCAGCTTCCTCGGAAAATTCTCCTTGGTGACCCTCCTTTGTGAGTCCCAAAACTTCGTGTTTGCAAATGGTGCTAGAACATGCTATTGTTTCAAACTGGTAAGCAGGCATGGGTGTGGTAAAACACCTTCAGGTATTGAGCATTGTTAGACAGAACTTGCAACTTCTTTTTATTTTGTTGTCCCTGTAAATACAGGCAGATGGAATGCTGTTTTGTGTGGCATGTGATAGAAGAGTGTTAGGCGCATCTTTGGTGGACATAATTTTCTATCATCACAGAATTCACAGAATCACTAGGTTGGGAGAGACCTCCACGATCATTGGGTCCAACCCATGCCCTAACATATCAACGAGACTATGGCAATGAGTGCCACATCTAGTCTTTTTTTAAACATATCCCGGGATGGTGACTCTACCACCTCCCTGGCAGATCATTCCAGTACTTTATTATTCTTTCTGTGAAAAACTTAAACTTATTTCCTAACATCCAACTTTTATTTCCCTTGGTGCAGCTTGAGGCTGTGTCCTCTCATTCTGTCAGTTGCTGCCTGATTGTAGGCCAGAAGAAAACTGCTAGGAGGGATTTTTAGTTTCTGCCTTCTCAGCAGTGCAGAGATGGTGTAGATGGGTGGAGGGTGATGGCCAGCCTTAAGGTTCTCTACCTCTAATTCACTCTACCAGGCTGTACAGCAGCCTGCTGAGCAAATTAGAGCTGCTTGGAAATTTCAGGCCACAGTAACTGTGGCGGCGTTCTGTGGGCATTTGTCCTCCTTCTTTCTTTCACTCACTAAGAGGCTCTACTTAGAAAAAACCTGTGGCACTTCATACAAAACACTTCTGCTCAAGAAAATACTCCTTAGAGCCACTGAGTCCCTGTCCCAGCCTGTGAGTGCAGCTGCAGTGTCATGTACAGAGGGCAGGTCAGGTCAGACTAAGTCCCTCTTTGGGAAGCATGGGCACCAGCCAGATACTTGAAATAAGCAAGAAGCTAGTTTTGGAGAAGTCATGGACATGGTAGTGAGGGTTGGTGTAATTCTCTTCTTATGGAAAACAAAAAACCACAAACCCCAAAACTGCTGGATTGCTCAATGTGTATATATATATATAAAGCCATAATAATTGCTACAGAAAGTGGAAATCCAAAGAAACTCCTTTTGTTTTGCTTCTGTAATTTCCAACAACATTTTAGTTAAGGATTACAGTGGGAAGGAAAGTTTAGAAGGCAGTATGTTGAATTTATCGGAGGGCGCATGTTCTTTAACCCGTTTAAGAAACAGCCACTTCATTGTTAGTGCTTCACCTGTTAGTGCCTTCACTAAGTAACGAACTTGCTGTTATGAGGTTCAGGATTTGATTCAGTTTCTGAAGTTGGCAAAAGACAATGGATTTAGTAGGCTGTGAATTAGTTCTAGTGCACATAAATAGTTATTTTAGTGGGAATAAACTTCAAGGTCGTATAACAATTAAAAATTACTGCCAAGAAGTTCTTTTGCCATTACTTACAAGATCCAGTTAAAGATTGAAGTACATTTATGTTATTAGACAGCTACGTAGGGATATGTGAAAGTATGTTAAGCTATTTGTTTTCTCTTTAGTATGCTTTAAGAGGCAGTACAGAGTAATTTCAAGTGAGCAGTGTCAACTTTTTTCCACAGTCTAAAAAATCTCAGTAATCTTTGGAAAATGAGGGATTTGCAAGTTTGTGAGGAAAGGGGTAGTTATTACCGTTGGAGGACTTTAGTGTGCTTGTTAACTGAATTGCACTTTTAACACAGTCCATCATCTATGGGCATTTAGCCACATGCTGTATTAGAAACTTGGTCACCCAAAGCTGTTGTGAGAGATTAGGGAAAGGGAACAGCTTCAAAGGATAAACCCATGCAAATTCTAAATTAGCCCCTGGAAGTTCTCTCTTAACGGACTAAGGCATTGGGAAACTTGAGATTTCCTAGTGCCGGAAGTGGAATATATGTATATGTTGGATTCCTTTTTTTTTTTTTTAACTTGTTACAAAATGTTCTCTTTTTTCATAATAAAGGTCAAATTTGGTTCCTACATTGCTTCTATTGAGGCAGATTTAAAGATATTGACCTTTTTGGTTCATGACTTGGATCCATTTTTTATTTGTTTGGATTTGCAGAGATTTGGAGGTTTTTTGATTTTTTTTTTGTTTAAGAATTCCCTACTCATGGATTTGCTGTGCCTGGATGTCACTAGGACAAGTCTGCATAGGTTTCTATTAATCAAGGTAGGTAGAAGAAGCTCTTTATCTTGCCTTATACCTCTCAGCTCTTAGAGCAGGATTTTCAGATACCCTGGGCATCCAGTAGCTTAAACTTCTGCTTTCACAGGCATTTCTTCACTTCAGCTGAGATAGATGAGTCAATGAACATGTTGGGGCTTTACAGAGGCTTTGTAAGAACTCTGGGTTCCAAAAAACCCCCGAAAGATGAGGCACTATTAGAGAGCCCTCACCATGTTCTTTCCTGTTTCAGTTTTTCCCCACTACATAAGCTTTAGAGGGCAGCCAAGATTTCTCTGCTTCTGGATGGCTGCTGAGATGGAAGTTCCTTCTTCCTCAGGTGGAGCTGTGGTAGTTCAAAATACCATTCTGCTGTGAAACTGTGTTCCTTCACCCTACTCTGTCCCATGATGACATCCTGAGAAGTGGGTAAACCAGGCTGCAATATAGACTCACTAAGCTATATCTAATGCAACCATTCATTTAACTTTAATATTTTATGAAACCAGCTTTAATTAATGTATTTTATCAGATTTTAGTGCATATATTTGGTTCTGAGATTTTGATCACTGTTAGCTTGAGGTTTTTTTGGCGATAGCGAGCTGATCCAACTGCATTTTATGTTCTTTAAAATTCTCATATCTCTACTTTTTTTTTAAAAAAAAAAGTCTTTGTAAGCGTAAATCTTCTGAGAGCTCATTGCTCCAACAATCTCAGTCATACCATATCATGAGTTATGTAACAAATTTCAGCTTCTCCAAAGTCAAAAAAATAATATCAGGAACTAGTTTCAAAATCAGTGTGTATGCCGAGTAAATATCCACAAACAACTGATACACATTACACATTTTGATTGACTTAATTTTCTTTTCTTTATAACAAAGCTTTCTTTTCTACTTAGTCAAAACCTAGTAGGTTTTTATGAGTGGAATTATTAGAAAGGAAAATAGCTGAGCTATTGCTCAGCTACTGGAGTATGCACCTTGGAAGAATAAGAGCTTGGTATTTTTTGCAGTGGAATTTTTCACGTGCAGAAAATGAGATTAGACTTTGGAACTTCATCTTTTAATTTATTTAGAAATTAGCTAGAGTTAAGTTTCAATATGGAGCTGTTTCAGAGATAATTTAAAATTGTGTCTTTAAGAGTCTGGCAATTGCTTTAAATTAGAATTGAACTGTATTTAAAGTGGGACCAATAGTAATTTTCTTTTTTATTCTCCCTAAAACTAAGTAGTTAAAAACAAAAACACATTTGAACTCAGTTACATAAATGTAACCTCAATCAAAGCTGCAATGCTAATGTCTTTATTAGAGGGGGAAATTCTTTCTGAAAACCAAATGTTACAGCTTTTTATGACTTCATGATTATAAAAGATTCTTACTGTAAATTGTCACGCAACTCAAATAAACTGGTGATTTGATTTCCATAGCCCTCCTTTAGATTAAAGCCGTAATATGGTGCTGAGTAGGTTTTGATGGGATTAATTCATACTCTTAATTTTTAGAACTTTAAAACAGTTTTTCTTATTAGAAAATTATGATTTAAAATCAACCATGTCAAGTAAATCAAGTTCCTCTTACACAAAGGATTGGCTTCTTATGAATGTCTGCATGATGGAACGTACAAAGGAGCTGAACCATGGATCTATTTTTATGTAGACCCAGTGCAGGGATGAATGGCTTGTATCTGAATTCATGAATGGGAAAGGTAGTCAGCAATGTAAGTGTGTTCTGCTCACTGAAAAATTACATTTCTCTGTTGTGACTCGCCTTGTCTTCTTAAAGCCTAATTAGGTTTCTGCCTTTTTCATGTTTGCGTTAATATACACTTCTATATATGGCCTTACAAGATTGAAGTATATTTTGTCCGAAAGTCATTGTAAATTTTGCAGAACTACTAAGAAAACAAAAGAAAAAAGGAAGAGTTTTTGCATTTCAAAGTGTTTGGAGTTGTCCCGTTAGTCAGAAAAAGATCTGTTTCCCTTTTACTCCCTTCCTCTCCCCCATCCTCTTAAACTACTGGGTGGCAATATGGTAGAGAGAGTCTTGATTTTGGAACAGGTGTCCAGATGACATTTGTTAGGCTGTTTTGTAACTGCAACACAAAGTAATAGTTTAGAAGTACTTCATATATTTTCACAAGGTGATTTTGTTGGCTGGTTGTATCCAACACCTTTAAGTAAAAGTCAGTCTATTGGATTATTTCTTGGGCATATTTGATCAACTGTGTTTTCCTTCTAATATATATAATTATACAAAAGGACACTATTTCTTGGAATTAGATTTGCACGTGGAGCTGTCCACGTAAATTTTGAAGGAGTTACTTGGTCCACTGGATCTAGCTGAAGCTTCACAGTAAAAGAAATTTTGAATCAACATGTCCTTATTTTGTTGCATAGACTTGGAATATTTACAGGGATTGTTAATGAGATATGCTCATCTAGTTCCATTGGAGAAGTTTGTCTTGATTGCTTTCCCAGCTTCAGCTGTGGCAGTACTGTTTTACAAGAAGACTGGAAGAAAGCAAGACACTGGCTAGATTCAAAGCAAACAAAAAAGTCTTTGTGTGACACGGCAAAGGGAGACTATTAATAGGCAAAAGGGCAATTTGATTAATATAGCTTCCCATATAGACCTCTAGAAAAGTTGATTCAGCAGATTTTTTTCCTAATATCCAGTGTAATGTAAGTATAAATCTGTTAAGTATAATCTTTGTCCAAGATTATGTGGATATGGAACATTACTTATTTCCTCTTTCCCTGTATTTAGCTCTTAACTTCCCTCAAAATCCTCTTCTTTAGACTCAACACTGGTCTCTTCAGAGTGTTCTTTTTAGTTTTTAACTCATGTCCAGCTTGTGACTCACTGATGGCTATTCTGGAGAGCTGCTACAAAGCTAGAACTTCTTCAGCTGTGCTTGTCCAGTTGACTATTCTTGAAGGACTGAACTTAAAAGATTCTGAGGAGTAGGAGAGTCCTAACAAAACTCATAATCTCCCCCCCCCCCGTATTTCTTATATTGACAAAGTTTCTTTTGAATTCTAATCCTGTCATCCAAACTTTTTACAGTGTACCACTAAGCAGTCAGAAGCATATTTTGATAAGCGTCTCCCCTCTTAAGCTACCCAAATCCAGAATGAGTATGTTCAACTGCACAGCAATAAGCATGTTAACTTTCACAGTGAACACAGCTGTGTTCACTTTGACAGTGAAACCTTGACAAACAACATAGGGTACAGTTTTCCAGCAGTTTTGCTTCCCTCTTTGTAGTAACTTCCTCTAGACCATATTTCCTGCGTCTTAGAATATCAAGGAAAAAAGCCTTACTAAAGTCAAAATAAATTACAGAGTGGACAAGATGTGGCTTGTAATTCACACTGAGGTCACAAGCTTTCCAAGAAAACTGAGCTGGCAGAAAAAAATTACATAGATTTTTTTCTCAAGAAGAATTGTAAGAGGAAGTACAGCTCCATGACAACTGTTTGTATTTCTTGTAGTCCTTAACCAGTGCAACACATTGGAGAAAGGGCCAAGTTTGCTAATCAGTATCTTTTAGTTGGTCCCTTTGACCACAGAACCTCTCAATATCATTGATGGGGGCAGGGGGTGGGGAAGCTGTTTTATGGGTATCATGTGCAGCCCTATCAGGTTTTGGTTTCTGACTTTATATAGGCTGCAGAAATAGTAAGTTTAAAAGTATGTGAGCTGTCTTGTAGCAGAGGCTATCTGGATCTGACTTGTGGCCACATATGCACGCAGAGATGGTGCGAGGTTGTGAGAAGGGTGTTGGGAGCAGTGAGGCTGGCGAGCAGAGGGAAATTATGGCTCTTCCCCATGTGACAATGTGACAATGCTGCTTGTTGCCGTGTAGAAGGTTTATCCTAACTCATCTAATCCATATTGCACCTTCCTTATCAGGAAACCATTTCCCTGCCATAACAGGAAAAGATAATGATACTAATTTGACGTGATTAATGTGTTACACACAGCTGTAACAGATGTTTACAATCTCTTGGGGGGTAAGGGATAAGGATGATTCTTCATTTTCCTCCCTAAGAACTTGCAAATAACTTGCTTGTTTATCCTTTGGTCTAGTGTTTGTGCAATTGGAATTGAGCCTGGGGTAGGAACTCTGGTTTTCTTTTCTAGTCTCCTGAAACCACCAGTCCTTCAGATTCGTTGTTCTCAAAGATGGCAAGTAATAGCTCTGTTGTTCCTTCTGACAAAATTGAAAGCATCTTAGAGAAAACTAGACAAAGTAATTTGATTTTTAACACATCCAGATTAACACATAGGAGAATGCTTTCCCCATTATAGTTGAAGCCCTTTGTTATTCTGTCACCCTCGTCAGCTGCCTGGTTACAACTGACCTTTTTCAAACCTGAATGTAAACGCTGAAAGACATAAATATGTCTTCTCATCATCATCTGTCTATAAGTTGCTCCTTTCCTGATTACGTAGAAGATCAACTTTCCTTTGAAGGTTAATTTTCTATTTAATGGAAAACTATTTCCTTCTTCACAGTATGGATTAAGTTGTCCCATGTAGTTTGAGTAGACTTGAGAAATATTTGCTTTCTAGTGGTTTGCTCTATCCTCTGTACTGAAAATTGTGATAAGCACTTACCAGAAGCTTGCTGGACAATCTGTTCTGCTTCATTCTTTCTTCGTAGGAGGGGACACTTAAAGCACGTTTGTTCCTCAGTACTAATGTCCCATACATTGGGTGGTCAGATCACGAGAGGCCAAGTCCTACTCATCTTTCTGTGGTTAATGTTCTTTCCACTGCCTTTATTCTTTTTATTCTTGTCACTATCCAGTTGCAGCGGATTGTCTGTTTAAAAACAACACATGCTATAGTAGAGATAATGATGCATAAATTGGCATCTATTGCAGATAGAGCTTTGAAAACAAAAACCCAACAGTACTTGCTGATACTGTGATTTACTGGTGCCATGTCTCGTGTTGTCTGTGGTAGTCAATCACTCAATTAAAAAAAAAAAAAAAAGGCAACAAACAAAAACCCCATAAAACAGCAAAAAAAAGACCAAAATCCACCCCCATCTGTAAAAGCTAAACTAGATAAATTTGTGTCTGGTACATAATTTGAACTGATTAGAAGAGAGAGGGCTGGATTTAGAGCTGTACCACTTTACATAAGCTAGCAATCTGGTCTAGGAAAGGAAAAACAGCTTTATATTTATAAGGACATAAGGTAGATTTATTGGAGTTTGTGTTTTTGGTGATTGATGTAGTACATAGACATAATAAGTGCCAGCTGTTACTCCTCTGTAAATCAGAAATAATAATATTTCCTTTTATTTCAGTGTGAACTATCTGACTTGCTTAAATTCCTTTTTAATTCAAAGGACTTTGTATTTGCAGTTACAAATTAGATATATATCTATATAAAAAAATTAGAAACATTGCACTATAATACTGTAATAGAACCTGAGAGCAGCATCCCACATGTGCATTGTCAGGGTTTATTTTCCTTCATGAGCTAGATCAAAAGCATTTTTTCCATTTCTGCCCGTGCTTCAGAAATACGCATTTCTGTCTTTCTCCATTAAAGCTGATGTGGTTTTGGCTGCGCACATCACTTGGTACTATGATCACTAGCTGTATATGGAAGCATCGTGTGTTTGTTAATGAAACTCAAACAGACTTGACTATTCTATTCCTTTTTATTTCCACTTTGAAAGTTCCTGCTTTAGCAACTGTTAAATAACAGATTTACACTTTTGGCATGAAAAAAATCAGAGCTTTTATGTACTGTCAGATAAATCTAGTGAACTACATGTGACAAGTAGTTGTTGTAAAATCATGATTTATCTGCTCTCTTTAGCCCTTAAGGAGACTGCATTTCTGTACACTTTCTTTTCAGTTTTCTGTAACTAATTGATGTGTTGATAAATATCATGTGTGACATAACAGGATCTAAAAATAAGATGTTGTGTTTGCATAGTGTAGAGGGTTGTGAACTATGTAAAATGGAAGAAAGTAAAGTTGAAATAAAACAATTGTTCAATATGCATAGTCATGTAATGCAACAAGCACATTCCTGCAGCTTGTTAATAAATTCAATAAATGAGAGTTATCAATGGCTGGTATCTGCCTGTGTTGTTATTCAAATGAACAAATGGTCCATGGTGACCTTTGATAGTTTATTTTAATTATATTTTAGTGGCTGTTTAGGGTTCTCAGGCAGGTTTAGTTAATAAAAAAATATTCTCCCTGACATTATTATAGATAATGCATGTCTTATATGTTTCTTAACCTTCAAGTTACATAACTTTTGCCTTTTTTAATGAAACCATGCCGCTGCTTCTAAAAGACACTGCTACTCAGTTCATGTGTATGATAAGTGGCATTAGCTTCCTTAAACAGCTTGCTGTGGTCCGCTGACATCTAATGTTTAGGCCCAATCCTGCTAACTTGTGTGTGCAAGTTTTACTGAACCTTAAACTCCAGATGAGGAAAGGTTACAGACAGTAAAAAGTAGACAATACTCACTTTTCGTTTGCACCTGAATTTTTCTGTTTTAGAATATATGAAAGAAGATACTTTTGTGGTTATTTGTGTCTTTGTAAAGTTCTGAAGTTTAAATAGAAATTAAATAAAGCATTTTTATTTCTGGAAACACACAAAAGTATCATTCCCTTTTAAATATGACATTCCATCATTTCAGATGTATTTTATTCTGTCATTTGCATCTGTTTACTCTTTAAAAAGATTATTAGCAATCAAAATACAGAGGTGTTACCACTTAGAGATGTAAGCTGAAGCTTTGTTATTTTAGGACCTGTTCTTTTCAGAAATATGTTTCCCTAATTTGACCCTCAGTAACCCTTGAGAGACTTAAGCACAAGTTACAAACTAATTACATTAATTGCTTTACTGGAACTTGCTAGGCATTTTCTGTTTATACATTAATGTAATATAAATATATCTCAGGCAACAAAAGCCCTTGGGGCAAATTTATGTCCTGAGTAACCCTGTTCTAGTGACCTCAACAGAATTACTCAAAGTCAAGACAGAATTTAAATTGGAAGACCAGATCTTCAACTTCACTAAAATCAGTGTAGCTCTGGTCACAACAGCTGGAAAAGAATGGCTCCTTCAGTTATTTTTTTTTATTTGCAGGCACTTTTAGCAGGGAGGTTGGGCTTCCTTTTCATTCCAGGTTTAAAAACAAGCAGAACTTAGCTATAGAAACAATTTTGATTTTAGTCTAGCAATTTTATAATATACACAAGCTTCTTTTGTCTGCCTTTTGAAAAAAGCTTTCATGGAATGGTGTGGAACACAGACTTGTTTGGTCCTGCATCTTTGGTTTTTCTATAGCATTTTCTATGCTATGATCTAGCTTCTAAAAAAAGTTTCTCTAACCAAGCAATATATAGGAAGTTATACTTAACAGTTACATAGTGTTGCTTAAGAGTCTGTATAAATATAGGAATAGTCACCTAGTAATAGAAAGCTTTTTTCAAAAATAAATTTAAAATGAAGGCTAATCTGTACTCCAGCCCTACATATGTTCATATCGCTTTATTTTCACTGTGGGGATTATCTCCTTGGTTTAATTCAAATATATGTGATCAGAATTAAGTCGGGATGAAAGAAGATTCTCATCTGGAAATTTGGATTTTGAGTATTTTGTTTAGGTGGAACTGCAAGTGGTCTACATTTTTTTTACAATATTATAGCAATAATCCATCAGTGGGAGTTGTTTGATAGAGTTTTCATTAAGTAGTCAACATTTTATTTTCCAGCACATTGAACTGTGTGTCTGTTCCTCCTCTCAGAGTTTTTTTGAACTAACTGTAGGGGTCAATAACATCTTGTTTTTTTAAGAGACCTCCGTTTGCTAAACAAATATTAAGTTACCATTGGTTGTCAGTTGCCTTGCTGGAAGAGAAACTGCATACACTTCTTATGAATGGTAGCCTCTAATGAGCCTGTATTGTTGTCTAAAGCTCTTCTGCAGGCTTAGCCAAGGAAGTGGAATTGTATTTCAAGATGTGAGGCTGGTGATCCTCACTGTTAATTAATGTTTCAGTGTCTTGCTGGTCAATATCCTCAGCAGAACTGAGGCCCTGCTGATTTTTTTGTCATAGGAAATGTTTTCTGTCAAGGCCTCTTGTCCATCAAGACAGTCAACTGCACCTCCCATCTAGGTTGCCTGCATTCTGATCCAGAGTGTATCCTGTGCCAAATGAAATCGAGTTAGGCAGTCTCAGCACTGCAATCTGCAGATATTCCTAGGGTAACTTTTAAAGGAGGTTGTTGGAGTACTAGTGCAGGATAACTGTACTTATGTGTCCGTTTGCTCAATTCCAGATAATATTTTCAGTATTCGCTTCTGGTCTTCAAACTCACTGTGTTAGATGAGATTTTATCCTTGTTTGGCTAGGATAAAACCTTTCCCCCCATTGCCTATGTATGTAATACTGATGGAAAATGTTATTGCATAGACTTCTACAGGTTATTCATCATTTCAATTTACAGCAGTACAGCTTCTCCCAAACTAGCAGTGCTAATTTGAAAGTGTGATAGCTGACAGACAAACTTCATGAGATGATCTGTACACACTTTTTAATTAATGTTTTGTTACTGGAGTTGAGAGGGTTGGACATAGATTTTAAAGAGTAGGAAAAAAATTGTTGGAAGAAAACAATCAAAATTTGGATGACAGACAGAAAAGTACTATCAGCAGATGGTCAAATCTGAGGAAGAACAACTCCAAAGCAAAACATAAATCTTCTGGTTTATAGACTGTCAGGGAAGAATTGCCTGCAGAGAGATGCACACAACCTAGGAATCAATCAGGAGGAGACAGACCTCTGCATGCAGATGCATCAATAAGGCATTGTTGGAACAGCTATGATGGATGGATGTAGGAAGACTAGCAGGGAAGAAAGGAGTGGGGGTTTTCCTTTGCAAGTAGAAGCAGTTTGAGTGGATGGGTTTCTTGTTGATTAGGATCAGAGGAGGGGCTGGTATGGGTGACATAGTGGTGAGCGTATTTCAGGGATCACTTGCTTAGTATGAGAACAGGACAACATCTTATTTAAGCAATTCTGAGACCCTTGTTCTTGGGATAGACTTTAACCTCCCTCCTGCCTGCTGGAAGGGCAATGCATAAAAGCAGTCCAGGACGTTTCTGGAGACTGTCAAAAGGACGCTAATGAGGGTGCAATATATCTGAGACAGAGAGTCCTCACAAATAGCTAGCCAAGAAGGCAATAATCAGACAGCCTTGGCTTCTACCAACTGTGAATTACTGAAGCTCATACTGAGGAATTTAAGTAGCAGAGTATCATCCTGCCCTTGGAAAGAGCCCGCTTGGGTTTAATTAGAGAACTAGTAAATGGGATATTTTTGGAGTCAGACTGAATGCCAATGGTAAATCATGCTTGACTAATCTGATCACAGTCTCTAATGAAATAACTAGGTTTGTGGATGAGAGCCGTCTCCTGGGATTTGTCCTGTTTTACTACAGTCACAGATTCACATGTTATTCTGAGTTGGAAGAGGTCCACAAGGATTGTTGAGTCTGACTCTTAGTGAATGGCCCGTTCAGGGATCAAAGCCACAACCTGGGTGTTGCTGTGCTCTAGCCACCTTTTTATATCCTTGAGAGTTACAGGAGAAGAGAGTACGTGGTGGTGAGACAGAGCATACCCTCATATGGCTTTTGTGTACAGCAAAGAAACTGGAGATATGGAAGCAGTGAAGCTGGTAGAGTTCCGTGCAGGTTTGCCATTCAGAGGGACTCAGGTACACTGCAAAAATGGACTCACTGGAATTTTGATGAGATTCAATAAAGACAAATGCAAGTCTTTAACCTGGGATGGAAGAGCTCCTTGCAATGATAGAGGCTGAGGCTCAGTGTCTGGGAAGGAGCTCTGTGGGAAAGCACATAGCGTTCCTGGTGGATGGTTAAGCTAAGCATCAGCTGGTATTATACCCTGCCAGCCATGCAGAGTGACAGAGTCTGGGTCTCCCTCAAGAGGAGCGTGGCCACTAAATTGAGCAAAGTGGTTGTCCTCTACTTGACTGTTAAACTACATGTGGAATACTGTGCTTCATCTTCAGGAAGAAGGAAAAAAAAAAACCAACATGAAAGATGTCAATAAATTTGACTGAGTCTAGCAGTGGGCCACCAAGATGGGCTGAAACATCTGCCCTATGGAAAGGGTCTGAGAGGATTGGACCAAATAGTGGTCTTCCACTTGGAGGTTACTTCAGATATGGAACCAGGCTTTTCACTGATGTGCACAGGCTTAGAACAAGACAACAATCATATGTTGAAACAGAAGAGGCTTCCAAAAGATATAGGTGGGGGGAAATATGTTTTCTATGGGAATGATTAAGCAATAGAGCTAGTTTTGTAGAGAGACTGAATTTTTGTCTTTGGAAGTTTGATTGGGATGTTGGACTAGATGGATGTTGGGGACCTTTCCAATCTTTTATTCTGGGAGGATTAGAAAGTAACCAGTACTAGTTGGCCATAAGCAAGCAAACAAAACAAGAAAAGAAGAAAGAAACCTCCCCTCCAAAAAAAACCGCCACACATTCCCCCTTCCCAACCATGCTCATAAATCTGCATTTGGGAGATTTTTAAATGAATATTATATTTCCAAGTTTTTAACTCTTTCCTTATTTATGAAAAGTACTGCCATGGGACCCAGTAAGATATCAAAATCATGAAAATGGGAGTCACTAATATACCTGTGATAAATCTGAAGTCATGGAAGAACACATATAAAACTATATATTCATTTATGCCATTTATACCTTTGCTGGATTTGATTATATGGCATTGTCTTAATTTCTCTTGGAAAAAACCATCATAAGCGAGCTTTTTTTTTTAGAATAATGTGCCATATTTTCTGCCAGACCATTCTTTTTCTGACATCTGTTTCTATCTAGAATAGCTCATGCTTTTTGAAAACCAGATTAAGTATAAATCCTGAGGCAATCACTTCCAATATAATGGCAAATCAACATATTTTTGATATGCTGTACCTTCCGATTCAGGATATGATACCATGTGTAACTTCTACCTTGTATTAGCAGATGTAAGGCCCTTTGTTAGGAATATTGGTATAGTCAGTTAAACACCACTTTCTGTTCATTTTCCACAGAAGTTCTGTGGCTTTAAATTTGGAGGTACTCCTAAAATAGGTATAATACTGCCTGCTAGTGATGTTTGCCTGACCTGGCTATCTCAATGAATTCATATGGGGCTTTAGTGTGTGCTGGCACTGGGCAAAGCTCTAGGAACTGAAGATTTATTGCTCCCTTTCTGTGTTTCCATGTTTTTCCTGCAGTTTCTGTTTAATTTTGTACTAATGTGATTACTATGTGATTTTTGTACTAATTTTGTACAGGGAGAGTATCATGAAATGTTGTCCTTCATATAAGGAACATCAGTGTGTTCTTCAAAACTACCTTCCAGTGTGTTCAGCCCTAAGAAGGATCACTTAGCCATACCCTAAGAAGGGTGCGGAGTCTGGCAGCCCTGGAGTCTATCTGTGGGCAGAATCATTAAGCACAAATAGCTTTGACAGTTGGAGCTGGGAGGCTTTAACCAGTGTGTCATTTGTCTTAAAGATGGTGGTGAGAAGGTTTAGGCAACTCATGTAAGGAATGCTCTAAGGAAGTGTTAGCATTGAGCTCAGGAAGCCAGCCACATGTGGTTGCAGAGAACAGGGATCCATCTTTAAATGCTGAGTATTTGTTGAAAATCTGAAACAGGATGAGAATGGAAAGTATGTATCTGGACTCTTCAGAGAATTAGTTTCTGTTCCGAGTGCAGGCTGCAAAGCACCATGACTTAGTGCAGGCTTTACTGAAAGAAGGTTAATGAGAATTTCAGTTCACAGAAAAGACATGGTTTTGAGTTCAGTTTAAAAACATGTGCTTATTGGCTAGGTAACATGCACTTTGTTACCTTCCAACATTTGGATTGTCCAGTTCTAATTCATACTGCTCATGTGTGTGCTTCATGTTGCTTACAGAGAGGATAGTGAGATAATACCTCTTCTGTTCAAATTACAGCAGTCTAGACTTGGAACTGCATCACTCTGCTGGGTTATCCAGCTTCCCTTATTTGATAGGACAGAGTACCATGATACTGAAGAAGGCTGTCCTTATGCAAAGCCCACAGGCTGATCTGTGCCTCATCGGGCAATTAGCAGCGCTCTTTACTGCGACTGTATGTACTGGGGTGAAAAGAGTACAATGGTCAGGCTGGCGCTCCAGCCCCAGAGGTTACCTACTGTGTTATATGGGTCTGGCACCTGCTGACTGTAGCAGTGTCCTAAACTTACCGAGTTTGCATCCCTGTTTTGTCAGTGGGAGTTAAGTGCCCTTTTGCATTTAAAGTAAATAGCTGATAAAATCTTCTGACTAGCATGTGCCTTTCAAGCATGAAAAATACCGGTTTGTATATCATTTGGCAGGGACTGTTTTGAACTCTATTGGAACATAAGGTAACCTTGAAAGTGGACCCCATTAAATAGTATTCTTATCACTCGTACAGTGATGTCACAGAAACTGCAAACCTTGAGCAGCAATTATATATTTGCTGCTGCTTGCAACTCACTAGAGACTTTTTAACTATATGAATATGTTATACCCAGTGTGTCACTTTAGTTTATGCTTTTGATCCTCATGTAAGCAATTCTTTGTCTTTTACCTGCTGCTCAAAAAATTTTGTTCAAATTACAGTAAAATGCTATTAAAAGCATGTTGGGATATTGGCCTTTCATAAGACAAAAATCACTCAGTGAACTCACAGTTTCTCAGTCTGTGGCTCACAGTTGACATATTGCTCACAAGTCAGAAATTTAGAACTGAGGTGAACAGAAACTTTTGAAGTTACCCAAAGACCCACGTGAGCTAAAGACCATGGGCTTGAGTAGAAACAAAGTCTATAGATTTAAAAATCCAAATGTGTAACATAATAAAAATATTTAGTGCTCACCAGTGTGTATTTCTAATCAATAGAAATAAAAAATACTTGAATTTTTCTTGACAATCCATTAAGGAGGCATGTGTTTCTCTAACATCAGATTTTATTTTTCTACATCTCCATCAAAAGTATTGTGCTACAAAAATGGAGACGGTATCACTGAGAACATGAATATAGATAACATGACCAGAGGTAGGATTACAAGTGTGAAGGATTTCAAAGGGTGTGAGACAGTCAGGTAATGATTTCCTATGCCAAGACCAGTAAATGCTTGGCTTTCTGCTTGGACAGCTTTGCTCGGGTTATTTTTGGTATTTTGCTTGAAATGTTTGCAATGGCAGAGTCTAAGTTTTAATTGTAAAAAGTCTTCCAGCATTAAATGCTTTTTTCTTTAATCCAGCAGACAGTTTAGAATACAGGAGTCAGAGAGCTTGAGGTGGCTACATTTCCATAAAGACCTTGCATGGGGAGGGAGTATGGACAAATGTCCATTTCTTAAAATTTATCCTACAAATTTATACACAAATATAACAGGGATTTAACATGTATCAATAAAGCTGATTAGGTTGAACTGTAGCCCCCTGAAGCTGCTTGGCTTCCTTGTGATACAACTTGCTTGGGGAAGTTACTGAGTTGTAAATTATGTGTGCTGTAGTGAAGTTTCACTGATCTGTTTTTGCTTTCCAGGGAATCCATGTGCCAGGCTTTTACCTTGGGAGGTGTTAGGAGTTCATCAAGATTTTGACAAGAGTGTTGCACCACATATATCTCCTGTCCATGGCTTTTCTTGAGGAAGGAAAGGCTCTGTCTAGGTGGGCTCTGTGGACTGTAGTAGAGAGCAAACTCGAGCCCTCTGGCCCCCTGGTTATCAGTCCGCCCCATGTCAATGCTGCCCAGAGCAGGATGAGTGCACACACTTGTCAGAGCATTTTGTCAGTACCCTCAGCTCCCGTTTAATGTCTCTGAGGCATAATTACTGTTTTTGTTGCTTTGGAGGGTCCATCAGTTCAGAGAAACTTGGTTTTCTTGGGGGTTTTGAGTATATTTTGGATTTTAAATTGTCAAAGTATGTGCTTCAGCTCCTTGGAAAGGTTTTTGTGTAGTGTGATACCGCAGGTTGCATGCCCTGGGAAGTGACAAAAGGAGTTTTTTGTTGCTGGAGTGGCTGGGATGTGCTGGGGATAAGCTCATGATGTTTTGTTTTGTGCTGTTAGTATCAGGCACTTGAGTGAACTGTCTTGTCAGCTGTGTCTGGGTTTCCTCACGTGTTCAGTTTGGATGAGGAAGAGACCAACAGGCCTGAACTGACAATGTAGAAACACCCTTGTCTTTCAGTTGTTCAACTGGTCTGATAAAAAATGATGGCATGCGCTTTATCTAGATTGTAGTGTTTGCATAATGATGAAAAAATGTTTCATGAACATATATTGTGGGGTAAACTAGGAAAACTGCAGGCAACCTGATGTAAACGTGTTTAAAAAAATGGAATTGAGACTTAATCATACAAACATGCTGGGGCAAGCAAAAATGTTTAGAGAAGTCAACAAATGCTATTATGGGTATTGGTAAGATCATGTCAAAATCACCAGATTGCTTTAATAAGGACCTGAAATGTAACCAAGAATTTAAGAGAAGGACTTTGGAGTAGGAAACATACAGTCTTTGTGTAGTAGCAGAATGGCTATAGTAGATATAGTAAGGTCAGTAGGTTTTTGAAACCGAATTAGAATGTTTGAAGTGAAAATTACAGCAGCAGTAAGACAAAGATGGGCTTCCAGGTAGCTATTTTTTAAAGTCTAGTAGTGTTGACCATGGAAGGGCCAAAAAAAGAAAAGTATAAAAACCAGAAACTGCATTTTAGGACTTTGGAATGGTAAAAGTCTTAGAAAGCTCAACATGATATTTAAGGCTAGTAAAACTACAGATATTGTAACTGTAGGGACTGAAGCACATTATACACACTGATGTATAGATGCAGTAGTTAAGCTAGGAGGCTGAATCCTGTAATCCTCACTAAACAAAAATCCCATTGAAGTCGGTAGAAGATTTGCGTGAACAAGGAATGTATAACCAGGCAATTAGAGACAAAGTTGCAGCCTGACCTTGACTGGGCCTTTGTGCCTGTGATTAGCTGTACCCAGAGCATCTGGCCACATTTGTTTAAAGGCACAGACAATTTTAATGACAGCTCAGAAAAGAAATACAATTATGCCATACTTTAAGTTCTAATGAATACAAATGACTAATGCAAATAACTGCAAAGAGACATATTAAGGTAACACTTCCATAATCCTAATCTTTTGATACAGCAAATTCATGTTCTTTGTTCCTTTTCTTTTCATGAAAAACAGGAATTTAATAGATACTGCTCAAGTTTTGCTACTTAAAACTGAGAGTGGCAACTATTTGACTTTTCTTACAGGTAAGAGCATGGCAGATTATTGTGTGAGGTGTCAGAAATAGCCTCTAGTTGAATTAATAAAAATACCTAATAACATCTGCCATACATGTTTATCAAGTAAAATTAATAATTGCTCTCCAAATTGTTTTAGAACTATTTCAGTGGGAAACAAAATGTCCTTAAAATTCATCCATTTATGTTTTTCCTTCTTTTGTGATCCTAGTTCAAATAAATTTGAAAATAAAAAAAAACACTTGCTTTTGAAGCAAAATTTAATTTAGCATACCAGAAATGTCATTCTCTGTGCCAGTTACTCTAATGAGACATGTGTTCCTTGTGTCTGAATCTACTTTGCTTGAAAAGAGCTGCTATTAAAGCATTGAGGAAATTGCAGTTCTCAGTAAAAGAAATGTTAGAAACATTCAGGAACAAACAGAAGTTGTTTCATGGTCTGGTCCTGTAAATGGTGACCTCAGTGACTACAATGGGCTCTTGGTATTACTTAGTGTGTGTCCAAAATTCCAGTGTCCAGGACTGCAATCCTGTAAATACATGTATGTGCTTTGTGGTATGTTTAATAAGCTACCAGGGGAAAAAAAATCAAAGGAATCCTTCTATCGCATTATTTTTGTGGGCACATGACTCCATCATGGTTTTATATGAAAACCATTATAAGTAATCTCTCCAGATTGTCTTTAGGAAGTAGTTTCATGTGCTTAGAAAAGCACTTCCTGAAAGGTTGCCAGTAGTGTTGGAGAATTTGAAATTTCTCTCTGCATATGTTCTCCTGCTTTGATACTTTCTCCAGCTAAAATCTGAGAATACCTCTAGAACGTCTGATTTTGCAAATGATGATGAAAATGATAGGATCTATTTCTTTCAGAAAAGGCTTTTGTTGGGTTTTTTCCTACTTTTTGTATCAGGATCTGTCATCTCAAGATGTGTGCCTTTACTGCAGAAGAATAAAGTCTTAGGGTGCTCCAAGTTGGAGGCTAGGTGTTCCACAGTCATAGTACTAACCTACCTTAACTCCCTGATCTCTTCTCCCATTCCTGTTTCCATGTCACAAGCCTGACTGGGTTTCTTTACCTAAAGTTCTTTTGTTCAAGACACTGTGACCGAGTGACTACAAAATGAAATGAGACAAACCCATTTTTTTTAATTAAATAATGATTTACTTCTAAGAGGCAATAAAAAGCTTAACATGAGTACTTATTTCACTACAACAGTAAAGTTGATGCCTATGCTTAGGTTAGTTTTAAACATCTTCCTTACATCTTTCCACAGACTTGGAATAACTAGAGCCTCTTTCTCCTTTCTCTTGCTCTCTGTATCCCTGCTTTTAATATATATAATCCATATAAATCTGTTTTATTTTTCATTAGTTTCTGGGCCTTGATAAGAATGGGGGCATCTCAGCAAGGTGGTATAGGACAAGTTTCAACTACTGGGAATTATAATAGATTTCAAGATGCAATGCTGTATCTTCCATCAGGGGTTATGTGTCTTCTTGCCATTCAATGGAAGTTGATACCTCAGGGCATACTTCTTGCAATAACTTCATTCTGCAGTCAAGCCTCATTCAAAAACTCTTCTGATAACATACTGTGTTCAGCATTGGATTACTCTATGTCCTGTCAGTGTAAATTAGCATCTATGTTAATACTGCTGATGTTCCCTGATCCTTTTTAAGTAACATTGCTGTACAATACACTATTCAGAATAATGTAAGCCAAAAATAATGGGCAACATACATTTCTCCTGATTTAGTTGCATGAAAGGGAATTGTGACTAAGTCTCAATCTAGTTCTTGGATTTGCCATTCTCAAGGTTTCATTTGCCTTTCCCTATCTCTCATGCCTTGCTGGTAAATCTCTTAATACCTGTCAGGTTTTACATGGTACAATAAGCTTTCTCCTTTAGTGATACACAAGCAAGATTTCTCTTTTTGTGATCAAAGACCCTTTTGTTTTATTATTATTTTTTCCTCCCCATCATTAAGAATAGATGTGACAGCTCCACAGAACTACTGATTTTTATACTGTAGTTTGCAATGAAGTTAGTCAATCAGGGAAAGCAACAAGAAAAAAAAAAGTATTACAGGCTCAGTGTTCAAGCAAATGTGTTTGTCTCTGCATAACTTCTCTGGAACAGGTGTCAAACTGTGGTCCAAAGGATGTTTCACACAGAACTCAGAGTACAACAAATTTCCAACACAAATTATCAGGTTAGGCACAAGCAGGTTGTGCGTAGCAGGTCCTCTGAATTGTGCACCTACTCAGGTTAAAAAAAATTTCAGACAATCTCTCTTTTGCCTGGATTAGCAGAGATCCTTTACATAAAATATTTAAGTAATAGCTTGATAACAAAAATAAAAGCTTCTTCTGGTACTTTTTTTATTAATGAAATCTCACAACTTAATACCTTAGTTTCCAAAACCTGTCTGATATGTTAGTCTGGTGTGTTACTTTGGCTTATTAAATAGACCTGTGTCAAATGAACTGAAAAAACATGATGCTAAATAGTATAAACCAATAATAATTTCATTTTAATGGCATATACTTAGAAACCCCAACATTTCATGAAATGCACAGGTGTCTTGAGGCCCTTTATGTGTTTCCTCTTTCCTATATGCACAAATGTTTTGTAATAATCTAGAACCAAGTTTTTTTAAAATAGAATTACTGAGGTGTAAGTTGCTAATTTTTCTTTAGTTTTTTATTGAATTTTAAGTAGTGTGTTGTGTTTGTGGCTGGATTTTTTTTAATAGTGACAAAGTAGGTGGTCTTGTAATTAATATTTCTGTACAGATCTGTAAACTGTGCGAGATTTGTTTAACAAGACAGAAATCATGTCCTTGTAGATTAAGACATTTGTTTAGGAATAAAGTTCAAGTTTGTCTTTGAAATTCAGTGATCTAGTTTTGTGGCCTGTGAAATTATTTGTTTTATGAACCATTTTAAATGTATAACTAACTTAAGAAATTTCTGTGACCGGTTCCTAAATATTTAGACCATGGATCAATTATGCTTGCTCAGTGTTTCAAATAGTGATTTTAAAAACTTTGTGAAAAGGAAAGTTACTTATTAGTGAGAGAAATTATTCAACAATGATAAGACATGATGTGTTCATGTCTTTTTTTATATTTCCCTCCTATAAATGACTACATTTTCAAAAATTCAAGAATAAGCAAAGGTGTTGAATTGAAAACTAAATAGTCTCATCACAGTGAAAACCTATGTGTTCAGCATACCTAAGAAATGTTCTTATATATGTGCAATTTATTATTCCTGCCCTTCATGAAACTTATTTTATGAATGATTGACCTGGAGAACAGAAAACATGAAGTAAAAACTACCTACTGCCTTCTTGAAGCCAGTCCCTTGATACATTGCCAGAACTCCTACTCACTGACTAATTAGGATCTGGGATGTATTCATGTAGCACAGGTACTGTGCTCAAGCAGTGTCTCAGAATGTGCTGGCATTCAAATGAAAATGAAGGGGCTGCCCCTAACCTCTCCGCTTAGTAACTCTCAATTTGATACTGAGGAAGTTTTAATTCTCACTGCTGGACGGGGCGAGTTACATTTGCTCAGGTTATGGCAGCTCATTGCAGTGCTACCATGTTAGGAATTTTCTTCAAAAACAGACTCTATATTTGTTTGATTTTTTTTTTTCTTAAAGCTAATGGTAGTTGTTAATAAAAGCAATGCCAGTGAAAGCTAAGCAAAGACTGAGAATAAGCAACCTTCTTTGATGGTTTATTCTTCTGTACTACACGTGATTGCTGAAAGGAAAACAAGAGGTTGCAGGGTATTTTGAGAAAACAGCAATATTCAGACCGTATTTAAAAAAAAGCTTAACTGGCATTTTATCTTTTTTGGAGAGAGTAAGATCTTATAATGAGGAGGATTTCTAGTAGGAGTGCATGTTTTTCTTTTTAGAATTGCATGCTTTGCTTTTGTCAATGTTAGTTAAAAGTTGTTCAAAAGCATTCAGAATGAACATAATGTTTTTCTAATGTGTCAAATTCTACAGAACTGCCATGTGGCAGCAACCCAGATGTCTTGTAGATGGAGCCCAACAATCAGGACCAGAACCTTTGTGGCTGCGTTGCAGAGGGTACTGGCATTCTCATTCAGTTAGCTGTCTCCTTTCTGGCAGGGTTCTGTGTCTGTTAATCACCTTGATATCCCAGCAATCATCCTGGTGTTGTCCTTTATTTTCACTTTACAAATGTTTTTTACTTACAGAGGGCTTCCCCTCTCTTCTAGTCATGCATCTGGTCATGCATGGTGATCCACACATTTGTCACCACTGGTCACTGGAGCTGCTGATGACCAAGAAAATGATACACAAACCTCATCTGTTACAGATTGCAGTGCTTGATGTCTCCAAGATTTAATCACATGTAAGCCTTTCAGCAGCAATAATCCAAATCCTTATTGATTCCAAATCTATCTGTAATGCTAGCTGGAAGCTTCCATACAAGCCTTTGAAACAATTAAACAATCCAGATGCAACTGCACTTAGGCAGAAAATGGTTATCCCACGTATTTGCAGCCTTTGACCTTTTTGTGAGCTTGTCTAGTGAAAGCTGCTGAATAGTGAATTAAGTATACTGATAATGGGTTCGATTTTTGTATTTTATTTTTCAATTACAATTTGCTGTACTCCTGGAAATAGTCTGCAGAGATTTAAGAACACTGAAGAGCTGCTTTGGAACAATGCAGATTTTAAAAATCAGGCTGAAGTGTGTGAAGAACCAAACCTTTCCTGTTATTATAATCTAGTTGTGAAATTGCTTCCAAAAAAGGTATCTAGCTAAGGCCACAAATCCTTGTTCTGAAAACTTCTCTCTGTTATAGTCAGAAATGGTATTAATTGCCCAAGTTTGCAGAAACCTGTGAGAACTGGCTGTCCACAATGAGTTTCTAAAGCAATCAGGCAACAGCCTACAGAGTTGTTCTAGAAAGCAACTAGAATTTTTTTTCTTTTCTCTCTGCTTCCCAGGGAACTCAAACTGAGATTTTAGGAAAA